>CM061560.1:149830134-150013687 GCA_030864225.1 Capsicum baccatum var. pendulum
CCTATAGGAGCAATCCCATGGACACTAAGGAGCTTGAAAGACAAGTTGAGGAGCTTCTCAACAAGGGATACATCAAGGAAAGCATGAGTCCGTGTGCTGTTCCGGTTCTTTTGGTACCAAAAAAGGACGGAACTTGGCGCATGTGCGTCGATTGTCGAGCCATCAACAAAATCACGATAAGGTATCGTCATCCAATCCCTAGACTAGATGATATGTTAGATGAGCTCCACGGATCTTGTTTGTTTTCTAAAGTGGACCTTAGGAGCAGCTATCACCAAATTCGCATGTAACCCGGTGATGAGTGGAAGACCGTCTTCAAGACCAAATTCGGTCTATATGAGTGGCTGGTCATGCCCTTCGGCCTTACCAATGCTCCAAGCACATTTATGAGGCTAATGAATCATGTAATGAAGCCTTATATTGGAAAGTTTGTGGTGGTTTACTTTGATGATGTGTTGGTGTATAGTAAATCTATTGATGATCATGTAATGAATTTGAGATGTGTGTTTGATGTGCTACGAAAGGAGAAGCTGTATGCCAACATGGAGAAGTGTTCTTTTGGTGTTGATAAAGTTATATTCTTGGGTTTTGTCGTGAGCTCAAGGGGTGTGGAAGTGGACGATTCCAAGATAGACTCTATTCGAAGTTGGCCGACCCCTAAAACTATTGGAGAAATCCGAAGTTTCCACGGGTTGGCAAGCTTTTATAGGAGGTTTGTCAAAGGATTTAGTTCCATAGCAGCCCCCTTGACCGAGGCAATTAGAAAGGACGGACCCTTTAAATGGGGTGATGAGCAGGCTAGGGCTTTTGAGGCCTTGAAAGCTACGCTCATCTCGGCGCCTTTATTGCAATTGCCCGATTTTGATAAGATGTTTGAAGTAGAGTGTGATGCTAGTAAGGTTGGCATCGGGGCTGTTTTGATGCAAGAAGGTAATCCCGTTGCTTATTTCAGTGAAAAGCTCAAAGGGGCAACTCTTAATTACTCAACTTATGATTTGGAGTTGTACGCCCTTGTTAGAGCCTTGGGAAATTGGCAACATTATTTGTGGCCTAAGGAGTTTGTGATACGAACGGATCATGAGTCGTTGAAACACTTTAAGAGCCAAGACAAGTTGAATAGGCGTCATGCTAAGTGGATTGAGTTCATCGAGACTTTCCCTTATGTAATTCATTACAAAAGGGGAAAGGAAAATGTTGTTGCCGATGCCTTGTCTAGGAAGCATGTGCTTGTTGCTACCTTGTCTTCGAAATTGATGGGTTTTGAGAGCTTGCGGTTGTTGTATCCCGAGGATCCTACCTTTGCTCCTATTTTTAGGGAATGCGAAGAGTGGGGAAGGGACCGTTGGCTTAAGGAGCATGACCATTCCTCCTACTCTCGGTTCGATGGGTATTTGTTCAAGGGGAGGAGGTTGTGTGTTCCTTCTAGTTCTTGGAGGGAATTATTTGTGAGGGAGGCCTATGACGGAGGCCTCATGGGTCACTTTGGGGTAGACAAGACCCTCGGAATCTTAGAGGAGAACTTCTATTGGCCCAAAATGCGCAAAGACGTCACTAAAATTTGTAGTCAATGCGTGGCCTGCCGGAGTGAGAAATCTCGTCTCCTACCTCAAGGATTATATACCCCACTCCCTACTCCCCTTAGGCCTTGGTTGGACATTTCGATGGATTTTGTTTTGGGGCTGCCAAGGACTAGAAAGGGCCGAGATAGCATTTTTGTTATTGTTGATAGATTCTCTAAAATGGCTCATTTTATTCCATGTGCTAAAACCGAGGATGCTCGTAGTGTAGCTTCATTATTTGTTGCACATGTTGTAAAGCTTCACGGGGTACCGAGGACTATTGTGAGCGATAGGGACTCCAAGTTCCTACGTCTCTTTTGGAAGTCCATGTGGGGTAGGCTTGGAACGAAGTTACTTTTCTCCACGTCTTGTCACCCACAAACCGATGGCCAAACGGAGGTAGTAAATAGAACCTTGGGGTCTATGCTACGTTCTATGGTTAAAGGTAAACTGGATTCATGGGAAGAGCACCTACCCTTGGTGGAATTTGCATACAACCGGGTAATACAATAGAGCACGGGAATGACTCCCTTTGAATGTGTTTACGGCCTGAATCCCCTTACCCCTTTAGATCTCACTCCTTTGTCTAGTGATCTCATGACAAGCTTAGATGGAAATAAAAGAGCCGAGGCAATGAAGAAAATGCATGAGACGGTGCGGATCAAGCGTGAAAAGAAGAACCAAGAGATTGCAAAAAGGGTAAACAAAGGGAGAAGAAGGCTTGTGCTTGAACCCGGAGATTGGGTGTGGGTGCATCTTCGAAAGGATCGGTTTCCAGCTCAAAGGAAGTCCAAATTGCTGCCAAGGGGTGATGGTCCTTTCCAAGTACTTGAGAGAATCAATGACAACGCCTACAAGATTGACCTTCCACCGGAATATCAAGTGCACAACACTTTCAACGTTGGTGATCTCTCCCTCGTGGATGCGGTTGAAGATGACCAAATGCTGAATTTGAGGTCAAATTCCTCTCAAGATGGAGAGGATGATACGGTTAGGGCAGCCTCCACAGGTACACGGCCTTTCACACGAAGCCAAACTCGGGAATTACAAAAACTCCAAGCTTTGTTAATGCAAATGGCCGTGTGTGAGTTGGTGATTGAACCAACCAAGGACCTAAACGTTTTTATGTGTGAAGAGAGGTCCTAATGTGTAATAAACTACTCTCCAAGGTTGGCACAAGAAGCAAGGGCGGATGGGTCATTTTACCCCTTTTGTTTGTAGTATAAATAGAACATGTTCGAGAGTTATTCCTTAGTTTTTGAATGCTGATTTTTGTAACCTAAAAACACTAAACATTTCCTCTCTCTTCCACTCATAGAAGCTGCCTCTATTATCTCACAAGTAGAGGGATACTTGTGTTGTCTCTTTGGCTAGAAACAAGGGTTTTGAGGATGTTGAGTGCCTCTTGGTCCTCGTAAGAACTTGGTGTTTATATTCATTAGACTTAGGGTCCTCTCTTTCTGTTAGGGTTCTTAGTTTCTTGAATGTTATATGTCAAGTTATCCATCTTTCTTTATCTTGTTGTTGTTGTTGACTTTGTTATCTTAAAGTCTAGTGAAGCCGTGTGGGGCTCTTTTCGATTCACTAGCATTGTTATCTATCTTGTTGTTCTTGTGTTGTGGGCTGAAAAACCGAAACTTAAACTTGTTGTTCTTGTGTTGTTGGACTGAAATCCGAGCCTACTTGAAGCTCTTGGTGTTGTTGGTTTGATTTTGTATCATTGATGCAACCCACCAGGCCTCATGTGCTCAACCTTAACCTGTTGACAAACCATGCACTTGGCCACGAACTTAACCACATCCCTCTTTATACTATTCCACTAATGGATTTCCTTGAGATCATGCTATATCTTTGTCGAACTAGGATGGATCACATAGCATAAATCCTACGTCTCAACCAAAATCCTTTGTCGCAACCCATCAATATTAGAAACACACAACTTCCCTTGGTATCCTAAAGTACCATCACCATTAATCTCGAACACCACAACATTTTTTCCACCAATATCTATCTTGATTTTCATCAAGATCGAATATAACACATGCTTCTACTTAATCTTTGTGCCAAGAGACGATCGCCCCACTTCCTGAACCATCAAACCACCATAATTAGAATCCAAGAGATGAACTCTAAGATTAGCCAAACGGTGAATATCCTTCACGAATTCCCATTTTTCTTTCTCCATATGATCTGAACTTCTCATAGACAACCTGCTAAGAGTATCAACAACTATGCTAGCCTTACCTGGGTGGTTGTGAAGACTCATATCGTAATCCTTGAGAAACTCAAGCCATCTCCTTCTGTACGAATACATATTGAAGACTTTTATGATTAGAAAAATATCCACGTGAACACCATATATATAATGCTGCCATCTATCAAAGAAAACATAATCACCAACAGCTACAAATCCTGAGTAGGATAATTCCTCTCTTGCATCTTCAACTGCCGGGAAGCATAGGCAATCACCTTCCAATATTACATCAAAACAAAGCCATGCCCTACCTGAGATACATCATAATAAACAACAAACCCATCATTGCCTTTAGGCAAAGTAAAAATTGAAGTCGACGTTAACCTATCATTCAACTTCTCAAAACTCCTCCCACAAGCATCCGACCAAGAAAACTTAACCTTGTTCTTAGTTAACAAAGTCAAAGGAGAAACTATGAATAACAAGCTTTCCACAAAACACTAATAATACCCGACTAAACCCAAGAAACTTCAAATATCAGATGGAATCATAGGCCTACGCCACCTCTTCACCACAAAAACCTTTTGAGGATCAACCATTATCCCCTTACTAGAAATAATATGACCTAAGAAAGTCATAACATTCAACCAAAAGTCACACTTAGAGAACTTGGAAAACTACTTGTAACTCTAAGGTTTACAACACCACACAGAGGTGATTAGCATGATCCACCTCACTCCTCGAATACACTAGAATGTCATCAATAAACACAATGACAAAGAGATCCAAATACTACCTAAATACCCCATTCATCAAATCCATAAATGCTGCTGGAGCATTTGTCAATCCAAATGACATCACCAAGAACTCAAAATGCCCATATCGAGTATAAAAAGCCATCTTAGGGATATCCATCTCCCTAATTTTATGTTGATGGTACCCAGACTGAATATCTATCTTGGAATATTACTTGGCACTCTGTAACTGATCAAACGGGTCATCTATCCTTGGGTGAGGATACCTGTTCTTGACAGTTTCCTTATTCAACTACCTATAGTCAATGCACATCTGAAGGGAACCTCCTTCTTGTGCACGAACAATACCGGTGCACCCCATGGAGAAACACTAGGACTAATAAACCCCTTATTTAGAAGATCTTAATTTTTTTCTTGAATTTCCTTAACTCAACTAGAGACATTCTATACGAAGGAATAGATATTGGATGGGTGTCTGAAAATAAATCAATACCAAACTCTATTTCTCTATCATGGGGAACACCAGGAAGACCATCCAGAAAGACATTTGGAAACTCATTAACTACCAAAACTGATTGCAAAGAAGGACCTTCCGAGTTAAAATCTTTACCTGGACCAAGTGATAAAGACACCCTTCAGAGATTAACCTTTGAGCTGTAGGATAAGAAATCAATCTTTCCCTAGGAGCTAAAGAACAACCCTCCTATTCTATTTCTGGCTTGCCAGGGAACCTAAAGATGACCTTACGAGTCTGACAGTAAAAGATGCATAAAAAGAATGCAACCAATCCATACGCAAAATTACTTCAAAATCTACCATTTCCAACTCAAATAGATCTACCAAGGTTTGCCTATCACCGAGAGATACCACATAACCCCAATAGACCTGTTCAGCAATAACTGAGTCTCCTACAAAGGTAGAAAAGGAAAAATGATCCAAAATAATTTTTGAATCAAAACCAAAAGACACAGCTATATAAGGAGTCATATAAGAAAGAGTAGAGCCCAGATCAACCAAACAAATTACTTCATGGGAGAAGAGATGTAACATAAGAGTAACAACATTAGGTGATGCCTCAGATTCCTGTCGGGATGTCAAAGCATACAACCTATTCCGATGAACACTAGAACTAGGAGCAGTAACAAAAGAATATGCCATACCACCAGGTTTAGGAGCAGAAGATGAAGCCACGAGAATCTTATTCGCCCCTATAGAAACCTTATTAGCCAAACTACCCTGGAGCCGAGGGTATAAAGAAATAGACAGACAAACTCTCGCCTGAGATTGGGCAACCTAAGCCCAAGAATTATCAACACCTTGGTCCCCTTTGCCCGATTGCTATTGTTAAGAAGCACTAACAGCTGAGAAGGAACCATAACTCCCTCACTTCTTTTTCTGCTACTTGTAACCATCTTTACCACCTTAAGACTGCGCACCTCCTTGATAAAAAAATCTTCCCCACTTTTCCTACCTATCCATAAATTCTACCTAGTTTTTCTTCTCATCCTTAACCTACTGCATATGAAAAGTTAACCTAGAGATGTCCATATCCCTAATGAGCAAAGCAGTCTTGCTCTTTAAAATAAAATCTCTATTTAGCCCAGAGCAAACTTCATCATTCTTGATCTCATATCATCTACCAAATCAGGAGCATACCTTTCCAACAAATGAAACTTCAAGGTATATTCCCTTACAAATATCCTCCTTTGCCCGAGGTTCACAAAATCCTCCATATTAGCTTTACTAAACTCTTGAGGAAAGAAATGATCCATGAAGGCATTAGAAAAGCCCTCCTACAACACTTTCTCTTTTGTATCACCCTTATCTCTATTCTATTCCTTATACTACTAATAAGCAATATCTTAAGCTATTAAGCTACAGATCTAACTCCCTTAACATCAGAAATCTGCATAACTCAAAATGTCTTTTCTAATTCATCCAATAAGCCCTGTGGGTTTTCCTCCATCTTCACTGCCAAAAAAGTAGGAGGACCCATCTTTATAAATTTACCAACCCATGTGGCCTCACAAGAAAAAGAACTAGCCGCACCCCTCTCAACCTTTGCAGCAACCTTTTGAACTATAACATGGATAGACTGACAAAACTTTGCATTCGTCATGTTAGCCTGAGGGACCTGGGGATCAGTAGAAGGAATAGGAGGAACTCCAGTATAATCAGGAATAGGACCATGAGATCAAAGATGTACTCCAGACGTAGAATGTATCCCTTCAGCATTATCCCCAGATGAGGCAGAAGGATTTCTTTGAATTCAAAATCTAGTAGGCATGATCTAAAAGACAAATAACCAAGGATTAGAGAGGATTCTAGGACTAAGAATTTCAAGAAAGTAAAACATTTCTAAATGTCTTGCACCTCTCTCTTATGAGTATGGTGTGCTACACACCCCTAAAAGAGACTCTACTCAACATGACTTTGTAGACTTCCCAGTTGATCATGAACCTAAAGCTCTGATACGAAATTTTCATGACCCAAGCCATGGCATAAACGTAATAGGTATCCCAAGTCTAACCAGGATAGGTGACCGCCCCTTAACCTAACCCAGTCATCTTATACAACCTCAGATGGACTTAATTCTAAATATATAACAAGATAGCATTATTGTTCACATCAAGAATCAAGGATAGGTCACGACCATTACCGACCCTACCGAGTCTAACCATACCAAACTCAACCATACATACCAAACCAAACCAATAAGAGTATGAAAACATAACATAACAATCAATCCTAAAATGTAATTTAATGGAAGAGTGAGAAATTATGTCTGATGATGACAACCTCCCATCTTATTAAAATGCCAAGGGCGACACTAATACCGATCCAGCCCATACTAACCCCAAAAGTACAATAAATCCTCTATCATAAAGAATACAATTATCTGTTTGGGATATGTCCCCTACTATAGACAAAACCAATATGCAATATGTCTAAGAGTATCCATATCGTGAATAGATCCTTCCACAAAGATGAAAGCTTACCACTTTAGTCCAAATATTGTCCCCAAGTCAATCACTATATAGTAAAAGTTGACCGGTCGGTTCCTACATAGCATGGGTATACAGTCACTAGTATCGAATGACCGCTAGTATGTATCTCAAGAGAAGGATAAAGTAATGCCATTTAAATAACCAAGTAAAGCCATCCATTATGCATACATCTATATATATATATATATATATATATATATATATATATATCAGTGCTGGGAAAGGGAATCCGTGTTTAGCATGTATTTAAAACCTTTACCTGCGCTGTGTAACCTTGTCGTTTAAAAAATACCCATGGATCGTATGGGTTCAGCTCCCTCTAATAAAAGAGTCCCAGTGCGTGTATCCGTATGACCAGGAGATATCCCATGGAATGACTAGTACATCCCCCTAATATAAAATATGACACTCGCAAGTGCCCATCAAGCACCCCTATATTGGCAAATATGAATTTCCAATTTTGGTTATCCGGGAACCTCCACCTTCTACAACTCAGTTACTTATCTTTCCATTAATGCCCAAATTAAAACCATATCACATCAAATACAATTTGCATTTATTAACCAAGGACATTTATTAGTAGCATCATCATACCAACCATACTTGTAAGATTTATCTATAGCCAAACTATTTAGGTTAAGGGGACTCTCAAGTGCCCTATCCGTTTACCATATTAATATCTTGGGAGACTTCCTTGTACTCCTCAAGCAAAACCAATAAGACTTTAAACTTTGTAAACCATTTATAGTTTCATGTATAAGCTGAAAACAAGCATGAGTTCTATTTAAAAAAGTCAATGCAAGGAATATATCATTATAAGCATTTTATTAAACACCTTAGAGGTATAATATAACCCAAACCAATTCGAAAGACCATAAAACCATTACCATACAATCCAATAGCCCAAAACCACCATTAAGGCATATAAAAGCACAGTTAAACTATAGGATACCATAACCAAACCATTTACACCAAAACCCTCAATTATTAGTGGAAAACTATAACCCATGCAATATTAAAACCATGAAAACAACCATAAAATCCATGCATTTTTAGAAATAAGTAGTAGTGAAGAGACACATTCTTTTAACCATGAAAATAATGGATGAAAATCACCAAATCAAGTCCCAAAATAATCCCAAGTTGAAACTTTAGCTCTCTTTGCCCAAAAGATCTTGAAAGAATTGTTAAATATTTAGGTATAGTTTTTTATGGGTTAATATATATAATAATAGGGTAAATAAACTCCTAAGTGTATTAGAAGTTGTGGTTCATAATTAGGGTCAGTAAGGAAATGTCCAAAATACCCCCACTTAAGCCCCTTAAAAACCCATCATAGGGATACGACTGACCCTCTTACGAGTCGTATGCATCCTTACAATTGGTTCCCAACAGTCATACTTATGCCTTAACCTTGGATCAGCCACTGTCCAATATACGACTAAACCGACCAAGTCGTAACCTCAGTATATGCTTCATACTTATGATCTGTATCCCTGGCTGAAATAATTACCAAGATGATCAAATACTACCCATCATACACGTCCCTAATATGACTTGTATCTAAGCCGTACAACTCATACCCTTAAGTCATGACCATTCCAGTGATAAAAACCATTCCACCAATGAACATTGGTCAGCTTATGATAGGACCATACTACTCATACACTAGTATATGACACATATCTATGAGTCATATTGGGTCCGAAGAATAGTTTACAAAAAAAAATTTCAAAGGCCAAAATCCAGGATGTAACATATTTCCCCTAGTTGGGGACATATCTCGAGTCTATCCACGACCTCTAGGTTGTCAAAAAATAGTAACAAAATCCCTAGGATCTGTCTCGGTACCCTCATCTCATATAGCGGTAGTACATGTTCTAGCTATCAGTGAAAAAGAAAAGTCAAAGGAATGCCTTATAAATAACCTTAGACATTTAGCATAAAATATTTGAAAGAAGTAAAGAACTCCTAAGAATGTCCTATAGCCTCCTAAAGATAGTTTCTTCTACCATACTCTACTACACACTTACTCTTGTACCAATAATATCAGTGAAACCTAGGCTTTGATCCTAATTTGTCAGGACGGAATTTATGAGTCATGATGATACCTACTTTATCCTGCCATTAGGTAAGCCAAATCACAACTCGAAGATGATTGCAATGGGCTGTCTTCATGGAAAATGCTCCAAAGGGAGGAAAATAGGTCATTATAACTTATAAATAAGGAAATAATTGAAATAGCCAAGAGGTAACCAATAATACAGAAAACCATTATACAACTTGGTTTAGCCATTACAAGAGCTACTATACATATAACTTAAGTTCCAAAACAGACTATCTATCTTGAAATAAAAGACTATTAATGAATAAGATATAATAAAATGGGCAACTACAACTCTAAGAGATCACTTTATCTATGAGATCTAACCCAGCATGATTGATGAATCATAGGTAGCAGCTAGTACTCGAATCTACACCAAGAAGATAAGAAAGTGTAGTATGAATTCCTAAACCATGGGTAAGTAGTAGGAATTATCATTCGACTAATATAAATCATGATATAAGTAAAATAAAATAAGAGATAACATAAATAACTCATGGTAAGGAGGTGAACCTGAACATCTCCAATGTCACTGTGTAGAAATATGAAAATAATTGAAACAATAACATAACAAAAAAATTCAAACACATGAGATTATAACTACAAAATTAGCCCCCATAAGCCAATAAGTGTAGAAAAATAAATAGCCCAACATTGGACCCCATAAGCTTGGAGGATGAAGTCAAGTAGAGCATAACCAAACCACCTTCATTTAATATTTCCCAAGATACAACTAGAATGCATCTATGTCATGCCTCATTATAACCATTTTTTCACTTCTAGACTTTGTCCATAACTCTATTCACACTTATTACACCCCCAAAGTCCTCAATGTCCTAGTATCAATATCATGATCAATATCATGGTAATAGTTAGACTCGAACCGATAAGAATGCAATTAATAACATAATCATCATCTAGACTCAAATTGGGTATATCCATAGTCAATATTATCATTATTCTTTGGACTCGAACTGGTAATTATATCATCATTATCATAGTAAATAGCATATCTACTATCATAATCAATAGCATAACCACCAGCATGATTAAATTCATAACCTCTAACATTTTCATTAGCACAATCACTAACATGATTAATTACATAGTAACTAGCATAATTCATAGTATAGTCGCTACAATAATCCATAACATAATCTTTAACATAATCATAGCATAATATCTAACATACTCTAAAATCATGATCACTGGTATAATCAGTACGCACGAACTCTCAATGCCAATCCATCATAACCATTTATTGCCAAAGTTTCTCAATATCACCTCAAATAATCTTTTTAAGGCATACATCAAGTGTATAAAAGGTTTTTAATAGATAACCCAAATCTGGCCTAGGTTTGGTCAAAGTCCCACTTCTAGATCTCAAAATTCATTATAAGAAAATCTCTACCCAGTCCAGGATAAGGTATCTAAATTAACTTTTATGTGTCAACTAAGAAATAATTTGATCCTAAGATAGAAATATTACCTAGAGCATAAGAAACTAAGTCATTTAAGCCTAAATATAGACTAAATAGTCTACCTATCCCAAGTATTTCCAATCACATCACCAAAACCTAAAACCCATTGAATATCTAACATAATATCATACACAGACTATGAACTAGCTCAATCAATAAGGAGGATGAAGCCTAGCCTACCTGGATGCCGAAGAAAGCTCAAAATCTACTAAATTTTTTACTTTCCCTTCTAAGAATCCTCTAAAATATGCCAAACTATCAAAATCATATTCTACTCATGATTATGAGAATTGTGATACCTATGTTACTTCATTGTGCTTTGGGTCTAAAAATATAAAAAATCCCATGTGGGTCCCATTTGCAAAATTCTCATTTTTGGGGCCAACCCAATATTCCCTCATGCTCAGGGTGTAATTACCTCAAAAATTGATGAAGTCTGAGCTACATTGGTTCTAAATTAAAGTCACCAAGTTTTAGGGGATTTAGTGAAGCTAAAGGGAAATCAACCATAATATTAGTGAAATCTTACAACAAATTTGAAGAAAATCACGTAAATAATATTATCTAAGCTCTCCAAATAACCCACAACCTCTTATCCAAAGCTTTCTCAATATTTAGGGTTTTATTCTTAATAGAATGAATAAAAGAATAGGAAAATTTTACTAAATAGGGATACCAGTTACTCGGGTATTGCTATCATAACCCGATTATCGCTATCATGGCATATAAGGGTTGCACAAGTGAGTCACCATTATGTCTAAAGTGCTGTGATCGCCACTTCTTCTAGCTTACAAAGGGTGTCATGATTGCAGGCCTTTGGCTCTTTATAAGCGATTCCTCCAGCACAACCGAGAGACATAGAAATTCCCAAGTCTCTACTAAAGCCTCAGTATTCATATAGAATCTTGTATATGCAAACAGACTAGGCTACCCTATAGATCTGATGTTCCAGACTCAATGACATAGTAAAAATTCCCATTAATGTTATTTGGATGAAAAGTGGGTCCTACACCTAATTTTTATTTTCATAATTTTCCATCTTCTATATATTATTTTGATGATGAGCACATTACAACAAGGGACCAAGTCCCTGGATATTCAAGGCTAAAGTATCATCGACATGCGCCTGCACACTTTAGTCATCTAGTCTAACAAACTGTGCAGGTGTTTCTGATACTATTTAGTACACCTGGTCCAATTGCATTTAAAAAATAATCATTACTCTACTATAAAATATTACAGATGTTTCTCATCTAATAGTTTTTTCAAAAATTAGAATTAAAGAAATTGGTATAGGCAAAACTCAATCCAGCTTCATTGCTCAAGTATATCTCAAGTTCTTATTTTTTATGCACTAAAAGAGTGAGTGTTATTAAATTGAGTCCTGAAATGTAACTGAATTACTCATGTTATAAGATTAATGTTCTTTTCTTCTTTTCTTTTGAGTGCTTAGGTCAAGTTACCGAAGGTGGATATTGGTTAGAGTTAAGATATCAAGGTGTGTTCTCAGTAGAGTTATTAAGATAGGCTTGTCATAAAGTTGTTACATGCAGGTGGAACCTAGAGTTAGGTTCATTGGAGTTGTAATATAGAGTTTAATTGTAGTGAAGTATTGGGTGGTTTTGAGGGAAAGCTGTGGTTTTTCCTCCTTTGAGCAAGGGGGTTTCCATGTTAAATCTTGTGTTCATTATGTTTACCACACTGTTTTGTGTTCTTAGTTAATTTACTATTTGATTACCTATGACCAAATCTAAGGAATTGGTCCATAATAGAGTGGTGCAACCCCTAATATTTTATCAATTGGTCTCAGTGACAAAATACTCTAAAAGGTTAACACCTAGAGTGAATTGGTTATCATAGATGCTCCATCGAAGCTAGAAGAAGGAAAATATACTACTATTCATTAGGCTTAGGGTCCTCTCATGTGTTAGGGTTCTTAGTTTCTTGAATATTGTGTGTCAAGTTGTTTATCTTCATTATCTTGTTGTTGTTGTTGTGTTGTTTACCTTTCTTATCTTGAAGTCTAGGGAAGCCGTGTGGGGCTTGTTTCGATTCCCTAGCATTATTGTGTTCTTGTTGTTCTCGGATTGTGCCTTAAAACCGAAGACTATCTCTTGTGTTGTAATCTAAAACCCGAGGCTTAAAACTTGTTGTTGTTGTGTTGTTGAGTTGGAATCCGAGACTCTTGTTGTTGTTGTTGGATCTTGCATCATTTGGTATCAAAGCAAGACCGGTTGTGTTCTCACATAACCCATCTTGGGCTAGTAGTTCTCGGTGTAAACCAAACTACACCAAGAAAAGGAATTCGGAAATCTGAAAATTCTGTCCACTCAAGTTGAAAAACCGAGAAAGGTGTTGCATACTTAGATCTAGTGTCATTTTGCTTGTGTAGTGAGTTTCTAGTGTTGGTTTCTTTCTCACCAACACTAAGGTGTCTAGATCCAAGGTTGAGCTTAAAAGGTGGCATGTTGTAAGGTGGCCGAAAGTTGCATGTTGTTGAAGAACCAAAGAAGAATCGGTGGTTGTGTTTATGTGTTAAAGAAGTTGTGAAGTGTTCCTCTCTTGAACTTGTGCATATTGTTCCTCTTATTGAGTGTTAACCTTGTTGTGTGCTCAAGTGGTAACTTGTAAAGTTGATTGTGAAAGACTTGCACCTACCAATTTGTAGACTTGTCAATCACTTCCCTTAAATCAAGGAACCTTGTTTTGTGGAAATTGTCAACCTAACCCACTTCCTTGAGTTTGAAGGGAAGATCAAGACTTCAAATTTTAGTTTTCCCTCCAAAATACCTTTCAAATTTCTCATAAGTTGTGTGAATATTAAACCAAGACAAAAAAAAAAAATAAAAAAAAATATATAGATATATATATCCAAACCCGAAGAGAAATGTGTGGGCCGATGCATGTTACCATGTCACTATAAGCTCAACTTAGGATATATTCTTTGGTTGCTACTTGTTGATTCTTGGTTTCCCTTATTTGGACTTAGAACTAATTAACAAACTAGTAATTTCCACTAGGTTGTCAACTAGTTCCTTGAGCCGTCTATTCGTGTCATCGATTATTTGTGTGCTTTTTATTCGTTTGAATGAGTTGCTGATTTTGGTTCTCGTCCGGCAAGAATTCTTTGAGTCTTCAAAACAAGAATCCATTCCGGCTAAGAGCTTACTCAAACCTTGTAAATCTCACGGTTACTAGCCAATTATACAACACTTGTGAGACCCGAACTTGTGGTGACTAAGCGGCTAATACCTTGACGATGGAAGGAACAACATCTCACAATCCGGATACTAGTGCACTTGATTCAATGAAGGCCACTCTTGAGGCCGTTACTCGGACACTTGAAAGAATGAACTCGGAATTTGGGGCCGTGAGGGGGGATTTGGCAGCCATAAGGGGGGAAGTCTCGACTATTAGTGGGAGGTTAGATCAAGTGGAGAGTCAAAGGAACTCTCGACCGTCGACTCCTCTACATGTCTCTACCAATGGCCATGATCGGACATCCTCCGCAACCATCACTCCCGAAATGGTCCACCAAATGTTAAACGCACCTCAAGCTCCACAAAATACCACCAACCAATCTACCACTTTCCCTCCAAACCGAGACTCCACTAGACCACTACATTTCCAAACTCCTCCAATGCCGCAAGAGGGATTTGGACGCCAAGCTCCACCACTAAATCCGAACCCTCCTTTCCAAGCTCCACTAAACCAAAGGCCACCAATTCCAATCCCTACGACTCAAAATGGCCAAGGCCGAACAGCCCACTTTGATGGATACGGTAGAGAGGAGTATGATGGTGAGGGAGCCTATGATGATGCTTATATGAGAGAGGAGGAGTTGAGAGGGGGTCGGGGGGAACCGAGACGATACCGTGGGTATGGAGATAGGGGAAACCGACACCAAGAGAGAGACGTAGGCATCAACACCATCAAGTTGAGCCTACCTATCTTTAAGGGTGAAAGTGACCCCGAGGCTTACTTGACTTGGGAATCGGCTTGTGACAAGGTTTTCCAAGTTAATGACATCTCGGAAGAGAAGAAGAGTTGCTATGCTATAGCTCACCTTGAGGGCTATGCTAACACTTGGTGGGAGTATGTGAAACGGTTTGGTAATGAATTGATTGAAGGGCAGCCACCACCTTGGTTTCGGCTAAGGTATTTGATGAGGCAACGATACCTTCCCGAGAGATACCGACATGAATTGCTTGCTAGATTATATGGCCTACGACAAGGAAGCAAGAGTGTGATGGCCTACTTTGACGAGTTCCAACAACTCATGTTGAAACTTGACCACCGGGGGGAACAAATCAGCCACGACATCATTCGATTCAAGTGTGGATTGAACAAAGAGATTTCCACTCACTTGACCCTTCATCGGTTTGAAACTATTGACGGCATATTCCAAGCGGCCCTAGAGATTGAACGGGAGCTTAAGGAGAGGTCAACTTTCAAGCCAAGGGTTCAAAACCCCTCGGGTTGGACCAAAAACAAGGACCAACCCGGTCCTATGAAGCTGCCCGAACCCAAGACGGTTCCTAAGTTTCCTCCTAAACCGGAAGCTCACAAATACCCCAACCCGAAGGGGTTCCAATGTTTTAAATGCCAAGGTTGGGGGCATAAGGCGAATGAATGTCCGAACCAGCGTAATGTAATCTTACGGGAAGGGAAAGTATACTACCTTGGTGAGGAGGTGGTGTCCGAAAGGGGGGAGATTGAGACCGAGCCTCAAGATGGAGAGGACACCGAACATGAACCGAATGAAGAAGGAGTAGATGATGGTGAAGATGTCTATCCTCAAGAAGGGGAATGTGTGGTTCCGAACTTTGTAGTTAGGCGCGTTATGATTAGTAAGGCGGTAGATGACCCGAGCCAAAGGGAAAATCTATTCCATACTAAGTGCCTTGTAAAGGAGAGTGTGTGCACCTTGGTAATTGATAGTGGTAGCTGTACCAATGTCGCAAGCCATGCTATGGTGAATTTTCTGAAACTACCGACTACACCTCACACTAGTCCATACAAACTACAATGGTTGAATGATTGTGGTGAGTTGAAGGTCACACGGCAATGTGTGATCCGATTTAAGGTGGGCAACTACCACGACGAAGTACTTTGTGACGTGATTCCGATGCAAGCATGTCATTTGTTGTTGGGTAGACCTTGGCAATATGATAGGTCTACTAAACACGATGGACGGACCAACCGGTACACACTTGAGAAGGATGGCCGAAGGGTCACACTTCACCCTCTTGCACCCTCCCAAGTGAATGCGTGGTACCAAAAGATGAGAGAATTGAAAGGGAAAGGGGGAGAACCCGAGAAGGGAGAAAAGGGAAGGGAAGCCGTAGGTGAGGAGGTAGGCACATCCGAGGCTATCTCAACGCCGAGGGAAAGGGAAAACGTAGTGATGTTGGCTAGGAGAAAGGAACTTTTCATGGACTATGATGAGAACAAGCCTATGCTACTCTTGGCCCATTGCTTTAACACTAACCCCGCTAATCCTTGTATTTCTCCTTTGATTTCTCATGTGTTGCAGGATTATGAGGATGTGTTTCCTAAAGAACTTCCGCAAGGATTGCCCCCACTTCGGGGAATCGAGCATCAAATTGACTTTGTGCCGGGCTCACAGTTGCCGAATAAGCCGGCTTACAGGAGCAATCCTACGGATACCAAAGAATTGCAGCACCAAGTTGAGGAACTCCTCAACAAAGGTTACATCAAGGAGAGCATGAGTCCGTGCGCGGTTCCGGTACTACTAGTGCCTAAGAAGGATGGAACGTGGCGTATGTGTGTGGACTGCCGAGCCATCAACAAGATTACGGTAAAATATCGTCACCCTATTCCTAGGTTAGATGATATGTTGGATGAATTGAATGGTTCGTGTTTATTTTCCAAGATTGATTTAAGGAGTGGCTATCACCAAATAAGAATGCAACCCGGTGATGAATGGAAAACCGCCTTCAAGACTAAATTTGGTCTCTATGAATGGATGGTTATGCCATTCGGCCTAACAAATGCTCCAAGCACCTTCATGCGGCTAATGAATCATGTGATGAAGCCATTTATTGGAAAGTTTGTGGTAGTTTACTTTGATGATGTGTTGGTATATAGTAAATCTATCGATGACCATACAATGCATTTAAGATGTGTGTTTGATGTGCTCCGAAAGGAGAAGTTGTATGCCAACATGGAAAAGTGCTCTTTTGGTGTTGATAAAGTTGTGTTCTTGGGTTTTGTTGTTAGCTCAAAGGGTGTGGAAGTGGACGACTCCAAGATAGACTCTATACGAAGTTGGCCGACCCCTAAAACTATTGGAGAAATCCGAAGTTTCCACGGGTTGGCAAGCTTTTATAGGAGATTTGTCAAAGGATTTAGTTCCATAGCAGCCCCCTTAACCGAGGTAATTAGAAAGGACGGACCCTTCCGATGGGGTGAAGAGCAAGCTAAGGCTTTTGACGCCTTGAAAGCTATGCTCGTCTCGGCGCCCTTATTGCAATTACCCGATTTTGGTAAAATATTTGAGGTAGAATGTGATGCTAGCAAGGTCGGCATCGGGGCTGTTTTGATGCAAGAGGGTAAGCCCGTTGCCTATTTCAGTGAAAAGCTCAAAGGAGCAACTCTTAATTATTCGACTTACGATTTGGAGTTGTATGCCCTTGTTAGAGCTTTGGGAAATTGGCAACACTATTTGTGGCCTAAGGAGTTTGTGATACGAACGGATCACGAATCGTTGAAACACCTTAAGAGCCAAGACAAGCTGAATAGGCGTCATGCTAAGTGGATTGAGTTCATCGAAACTTTCCCTTATGTAATTCATTACAAAAAAGGGAAAGAAAATGTTGTCGCCGATGCATTGTCCCGGAAGCATGTGCTTGTTGCTACCTTGTCTTCGAAGTTAATGGGTTTTGAGAGCTTGCGGATGCTATATCCCGAGGATCCTACCTTTGCTCCTATTTTTAGGGAATGCGAAGAGTGGGGAAGGGACCGTTGGCTCAAGGAAAGTACCCACTCCTCCTACTCTCGGTTTGATGGCTATTTGTTCAAGGGGAGGAGGTTGTGTGTCCCGGCCAGTTCTTGGAGGGAATTATTCGTGAGAGAGGCCCATGACGGGGGCCTCATGGGTCACTTTGGGGTAGACAAGACCCTCGGCATCCTAGAGGAAAATTTCTATTGGCCCAAAATGCGCAAGGACGTCGTTAAAATTTGTAGTCAATGCGCGGCCTGCCGAAGTGCAAAGTCACGCCTCCAACCGCAAGGGTTATACACCCCACCCCCTACTCCCCTTAGACCTTGGCTGGACATATCGATGGATTTCGTTTTGGGCCTGCCACGGACTAGAAAGGGCCGAGATAGTATTTTTGTCGTTGTTGATAGATTCTCCAAGATGGCTCACTTTATTCCGTGTGCTAAAACCGAGGACGCTCCTAGTGTGGCTTCATTATTTGTTGAACATGTTGTCAAGCTTCACGGGGTGCCAAGGACTATTGTGAGTGATCGGGACTCCAAGTTCCTAAGCCTTTTTTGGAAGTCCATGTGGGGTAGGCTTGGCACGAAGTTGCTTTTCTCCACGTCTTGCCACCCACAAACCGATGGCCAAACGGAGGTAGTAAATAGAACCTTAGGGTCTATGCTACGCTCTATGGTTAAGGGAAAATTGACTTCATGGGAAGAACACCTACCCTTGGTAGAATTTGCATACAATCGGGTAATCCATTCGAGTACGGGATTGACTCCCTTTGAATGTGTTTACGGCCTAAACCCCCTCACCCCTTTAGATCTCACTCCTTTGTCTAGTGATCTCATGACCAGCTTAGATGGAGCTAAAAGAGCCGAGGCCATGAAGAAAATGCATGAGACGGTGCGGATCAAGCTCGAAAAGAAGAATCAAGAGGTTGCAAAACGTGCAAACAAAGGGAGAAGGAAGCTAGTGCTTGAGCCCGGAGATTGGGTGTGGGTGCACCTTCGAAAGGAGCGGTTTCCAGCTCAAAGGAAGTCCAAGTTGCTGCCAAGAGGTGATGGTCCTTTCCAAGTACTCGAGAGGATCAATGACAACGCCTACAAGATTGACCTACCACCGGAATACCAAGTGCACAACACTTTCAATGTCGGAGATCTCTCCCTCGTGGATGTGGTTGAAGATGATCAAGTGCCGAATTTGAGGTCAAATTCCTCTCAAGATGGAGAGGATGATACGGTTATGACTACCCCTACATGTACACGGCCTTTCACACGAAGCCAAGCGCGGGAGTTACAAACACTCCAAGCCTTGTTCATGCAAATGGCCGTGTGTGAGTTGTTGGCCGAACCAACCAAGGGTCTCAACGTCCTTATGTGTGAAGAGGGGCCTAAAGTGTAATAAATTAAGTCTTCAAGGAGGCCACAACAAGGCAAGGGCGTCTTGGTCTTTTTGGCTCATTTTGTTGTAGTATAAATAGAAGGTGATAGTGAGATATCCATTAGTTTATTTTGAATGCTGAAATTGTAACCTAAAATCACCAAAATATCTTCCTTCTTCTTCTCCAAGAAGCCGGTTCTAGATCTCACAAGGAGAGGAATCCTTGTGTTGTCTCTTTGGCTAGAAACAAAGGTTTTAAGGTAGTTGAGTGCCTTTTGGTCTTTGTAAGAGCTTGGTGTTAATATTCATTAGGCTTAGGGTCCTCTCATGTGTTAGGGTTCTTAGTTTCTTGAATATTGTGTGTCAAGTTGTTTATCTTCATTATCTTGTTGTTGTTGTTGTGTTGTTTACCTTTCTTATCTTGAAGTCTAGGGAAGCCGTGTGGGGCTTGTTTCGATTCCCTAGCATTATTGTGTTCTTGTTGTTCTCGGATTGTGCCTTAAAACCGAAGACTATCTCTTGTGTTGTAATCTAAAACCCGAGGCTTAAAACTTGTTGTTGTTGTGTTGTTGAGTTGGAATCCGAGACTCTTGTTGTTGTTGTTGGATCTTGCATCAAACATGCACCTAAATGAAGCTTTCCACATTGTCTACATGGCTGTCGAGGAGGCCTTAATTGGCTCATAATCCCTTTCTCTTGATACCCTGTTGTTCGCGAACTTTGACTCTCATTTCTTTGACCAAAATGGTTACCTTTAGACCCTTGAAATTGTAATGGAGCACTAGCTACAGAATAAGAAGATAATGTCCTAGGTGGTCTATTAGAAAACCGAGGCCTAAACTCTCCTTGGGATGCCATAAACTGCCCCGTAGATCTAGACCTCTTGGAATACCCCATTTCTAACTCTTATGTTCTTCTTCTTTGCCTCTGATCCTCCATTTTTTGTGCAAATGCTTGTATCCTTGCTATATCTATGTCCTTGTTCAAAGCAGCAATGGTACAATCTCTAACCAGATATAGATCCAATCTATCCACATACCGATGAACTCTATCATCCATTGTAGCCACAATATTAGGAGCATACCTAGCCAAAGAGTTAAACCGAAGGCTGTACTCCCTCACACTCATATTTCCTTGGCGAAGATTCAGGAATTGATCTGCACGGACTTCTCGAATCTCATATGGAAGGTAATGATCAAGAAATGCCTCTTTGAACTCTTTCTAAGTGGCTGGAGGTGCATCGATACCCCTAGATCGTTTCCAGTCTTCATACCACAATATAGCCTCCCCCTTGAATCTATATGCTGCTAGCTCAACTGTCTCTTTACCCGACACATGCATAACATCTAGAACCCTTTGGATTTGATCAATAAAGTCCTGTGGGTCTTTATTAAGATCTGATCCGGTGAAGGTTGGAGGATCCAATTTGAGAAAATCCTACGTTCGTAGGCTAGCCGCCCTATCTGTACCACTAGAACCTGTAGTTGGAATGGCTTGTCCTTGAGCTTGACCAGAAACTATACGAGCCAACAATTGTACTGCACTCCTTAAATCTTGATCTGCAGCATTGGTAGGTAGTTCTGAGGATGCGATTCTTCTTCTTCTTAGCTCTTCTGGAGATGGAAGGGTAGGAGAAGTTTGGGACACAAATTCAGCTTGAGCCTCACTTTGATTAGCTCGTCTAGGTGGTGACTTGCTGGTCCCCTCCCCAGCAGCTTCGTCTATCCGCCTACCTGTATTCTTACTCCTTCTTGTAACCGGCATCTTTACTATAATAAGAGAAAAAATAAATAAATAGGTTCAATTGGTAAATATGACAACCTACAACATAGTCTCTATTGCACGATCTAAGATATGAAGAAAAGAGAAAACCCCTAAATGTCACATAGCCTCCTATTTATAGATGTGGTGCACAACACGCCCATAAACAGGACTCTATATAGACATGGCATTGTAAACACCCTAGGACGACTGCTCTGATACCACTTTTGTCACGCCTCAAATCCTATTGGGGCGGACAGGCACCCGTAGCCGTAAAGGCCCGAGAGAACCAATTCATAACCTTATACTTCCCATGCATGTAACTGTAACAACCAAATGTTCTGACGACATAATATTATGCATCGATGAAATTGAGTACACATACACTCCCAAAACTGATATGTACAACACTTGGCCGGTGGGGCCACCATGTCTAAAATCAGGACACTACCATAACTTTACATTAGTCTACAAAGCCTCTAAAAGATACATAGACTTAGTCTGGGTCGGGACAAACCCCCGCCCTACTCTAGACTTATTGTACAATACCAAAATATGTAGAGCAGACTCGGAAAGCCCTGAATCAACCTGGAGCTCACCAATAGTCCCTGAATAACCTGCGCTCCTACTAGTGAGTTGTATGAGCTGAAGTGCCTCTGCCTGCAGCATGAAATGCAGGTCCCCCGTGAGGGACATCAGTACGAAAATATGTACTGAATATGTAAGGCGGAAAGTAGCAACACACTTGATACAAAAGCTCAATAGAAATCCGATACAAGTGTATAAGGAGTACTAGTAGACCACCTTTATAAATACTTGTGGGACAATGTACATTACATTCTTTCTTCATTTCACCTTCTTACTTCATAATCTTTGTAATCCATATAACGCAAATGACTAGCTGATCAGTGGTAAAAAAAATATAAATTAGGATCGGCGCATGCTAGGCTTACGCCCCTGAGCTGCCACCTATAAAAAGATTGGGATCGGCCCATGCTAGGCTTATGCCCCTGAGCTGCCACCCACAAATAAAGGTATCGAGATTGGCCCATGCTAGGCAAGTGCCCATGAGCTGCCACTCGTCATTTTACAGATTGCAATACTTAGTTTATTAGCCTTTGAGATTGTTACCTTGGTGGTCATCACATTATGATACCTTGAACCAGTAATACACTAATAAGAGACATGTAAATAGACACTTAACGCAACAACAATGAGCTAGGGAGCTGTTGGCACACAAATAAAGTGTTTAGGAGTTGAAATAACACATGGGTCTTATTTGAACAAACAGAGAACTCCTGAAATTTTCTAGTGAAGATAGACGCGGAGATTTAATAATAAGCACGTATTGAGATGTTCTAATGCGTTAGAGAGTGGGAACAAGGTCATTGGATACATGGAGGGTAATGTGCTGCCATTATGCATCACTTTGTTATAGGATAACCTCAGAAAATTGCTTGATGGAACAATTGTACGATTTCATGCCAAAGAGTGTGAAATAGAGTATGCCTTACATACCTGGTTATTTGGTTGCGAAACTAACCCAACTTGACTTCTCGCCTTTTAGATTACTTATCTACAATAGAATATATGGTAAACTAGTATTAGTAACCAATCAACACATTTAAGGTACTTAATTTCACCCAAAACAGTAACCGGGCAGCAACTATTACTCTATCCAACAAGGGTGTTATTTTAACCCTTTTTTTTCCTCCAATTACACCCACATACCAGATAAGTCCTTATAAGGTTCACCAAAACCACCTTGACTTCATTATACAATCCAAACAATACGCAAAATATATTGGACAGCAAGCATTAGTTCGGTGGTGTATCACCACATCTTTCTTCTATAATTCATTACAAACTCATCACCCCTTTATCCAACTTCAACCTGGCAGCCCATAACATATACATACAAAATAGTCCCAAACCCCTTTTATTGTAGCAATCAATTATTGATCTCATCATCTCTTGAGTTCTCAATAACAAGACATCCATAATCCCCTCTCAAATTCATATATAAGAAAAATAAAATGGGGCAGTCACCGTACCTCAATTCAGCAACTTATCCTTTTAATTGAACTCTTCAAGAGCTTGAACTTTCCTTCACACTTAAACCAAAGAAGAAGAAAAAAGTTCCTCAATAACAAGGAAACATGAACAACCAGCTTGTTCTATAATCAGCCATATACTTATAGTCAAACACTTATAACTTGTTTCCCTAATCTCCCATGAGATAATTAAACAAAATCTTAAGTGTTTTTCACTTACCTTGGGCTGCAAAGGGGAGGGTTTCTTCAAGAACCCTAGAAGGAAAAATAGGGCTGCTGCTCTTGTTGTCTTTAAGAGAGTAGAGAGATTTGCTGAAATATACTCCTTTTTTTGTGACTTCAAAGTGAAGTAAAATGACCAGCAACTTGGCCTTTTAAAGGCCCTATCTTGTCCACCTCCTTAGCTGCATTTTGGACCATAAAATTGGTCAAATTGGTCCAAGTAGGTGATGCACCTACTTAAGGTTCTAAGCTGCTAAAACTTCAAAGTAGGTGATGCACCTACTTGCATAATTTCTTGTTGGGCTCAATTATATTTGGGCCTTGGCAGATTGGTGTGTTGGGTCACTTATCCATTTTCTTTCTTTTTGTTTGTTCAATTTGGCCCAAATGAGTATATTAGCATAGACCCAAATCTGATCCATAGTCATGGGTCCATTAATTTGGTTCAAACAACTTAAGTAGGTGACTCACCTACTAGCTTAAATAAGTCAAGCAAGCACCTCAATATTTTGCTCCATTTTCAGCTTCTAACCCCTTTAGTCTAACCTTCAACTTATGCACACTTGGTCACTTTAAACTTTAGATTCAAATACTAGCTTGTGATTCCAAGTTTAAATAGTTAACTTAACATTAACTTAGTCGCATCACACTAAACTATACGGGCAGCTTCTATAATTCCATCTACACCATTAATAATTGCATAACAAATCTCATCCGTTACCTATACGATATGGCTATACCAGGTTCCATATAATTAGAATAAGTACAAGTAAGATACGGGATGTTACACACTAGGTCCTTCATTCAAGGAATAATAATACCTATTCGTGTAGTACGGTTTGTTGCCTTATAATTTTGGATCTCTTCATGTGTCAGTTCCTTGCCCTTCTTTTTATATTTAGTACAAGATCCCTCTCGATCTTAGTCATTATTTTTCTTTCTCCTTGTTGATTAATGAGATACTTTTGAAGGACCAGTTGCATCAATAAGCCTTCATCATTTAGAACATATTGTTCGTTTCATTTCAGCAGGTTTGGAAACTATCTTACCATATCTCTTGTATACACTAAGAGCTGCATCAGCATCCACTTCTTTAGTTTCCTCTTCCTCATCGACATTTAATACAATCAATGGTGAAATATCATCAACCATAATGTTTTTCTTTATCAATCACCTCTTTTGAATTACCTGTGATGTCACAACCTGATACGGTTAGGGCAGCCTCCACAGGTACACGGCCTTTCACACGAAGCCAAGCTCAGGAATTACAAAAGCTCCAAGCTTTGTTCATGCAAATGGCCGTGTGTGGGTTGGTGATTGAACCAACCAAGTACCTAAACGTTTTTATGTGTGAAGAGAGGTCCTAATGTGTAATAAACTACTCTCCAAGGTTGGCACAAGAAGCAAGGGCGGATGGGTCATTTTACCCCTTTTGTTTGTAGTATAAATAGAACATGTTAGAGAGTTATTCCTTAGTTTTTGAATGTTGATTTTTGTAACCTAAAACACTAAACATTTCCTCTCTCTTCCACTCATAGAAGCCGCCCCTATTATCTCACAAGGAGAGGGATACTTGTGTTGTCTCTTTGGCTAGAAACAAGGGTTTTGAGGACGTTGAGTGCCTCTTGGTCCTCGTAAGAACTTGTTGTTTATATTCATTAGACTTAGGGTCCTCTCTTGATGTTAGGGTTCTTAGTTTCTTGAATGTTATATGTCAAGTTATCTATCTTTCTTTATCTTGTTGTTGTTGTTGATTTTGTTATCTTAAAGTCTAGTGAAGCCGTGTGGGGCTCTTTTCGATTCACTAGCATTGTTGTCTATCTTGTTTTTCTTGTGTTGTTGGCTGAAAAACCGAAACTTAAACTTGTTGTTCTTGTGTTGTTGGACTGAAATCCGATCCTACTTGAAGCTCTTGGTGTTGTTGGCTTGATTTTGTATCATTTGGTATCAGAGCAAGACCGGTTGTGTTCCAACATAACCCATTTTGGGCTAGTTCACGGCTTAAACAAACTACACCAAAAAGAAATTCTGAAAATCTGTCCATTAAAAGTTGAAACCAAGAATGATGTTGTATGTTTAGATCTAGGTGTTATTTTGCTTGTTTAGTGAGTTTCTAGTGTTGGTTTCTTTCTCACCAACACTAAAGTGTCTAGATCCAAAAGTTGAGCTTGAAAACTTGAACATTGTGTAGTGACTTGAAGTGGCCAAAAGTTGTATGTTTTTGATAACCAAAAAAAAAAAAAAAATCGGTGGTTGTGTGTTTATGTGCTAAAGAAGTTGATGAAGTTTGTTGAGGTGTTCATCTTTTGAACTTGTTCACCTTGTTCATCTTGTTGTGTGCTCAAGTGGTAAGATAAGCTATAAAGTGTTGTGTGCTCAAGTGGTAAGACAAGCTATAAAGTTGTTGTGAAAGACTTGCACCCATCACCTTTTAGTCTTGTCAATCACTTTTCCCTAATTCAAGGAGCCTTGTTTTGTGGGATTAGTCAACCAAACCCACTTTCTTGAGTTTGAAAAGGGTGAAATACTAGAAGATTTTATTTTTCCCACCAAAACACTTTGCAAACTATAACAAGTTGTGTGAATATTAACACAAAACAAAAAAAAAAAAAAAAAAAAAGAGAGAAGAAGAACGTGTGGGACCATTGCACGCTGCCACGTCGCTATAACCTCAACTTAGGATATTCTTTGGTTGCTAATTTTTGATCCTTGGTTTCCCTTACTTGGTCCTAGAACTAATTAACAAACTAGTACCTTCCTACTAGGTTGTCAACCAGTTCCTTGAACCGTTTGTTCGTGTCAACGATTATTTGAGTGCTTTTATTCGTTTGAACGAATTGCTGATTTTTGACTCTAGTCCGGAAAGAATTCTTTGAGTCTTCAAACAAGAATCCATTCCGGATAAGAGCTTACTCATACCTTAAAAATCTCACGGTTACTAGCCAATTATACAACACTTGTGGAACACGAACTTCTGGTGAACTAAAGCGGATAATACCTTGACAATGGAAGGAGCTACGTCTCATAATGTGGATACTAATGCCCTTGATTCTATGAGGGTCACTCTTGAGGCCGTTACCCGGACACTTGAAAGGTTGAATTCGGAATTTGGGGCCGTGGGAGGGGACTTGGCAGCAATAAAGGGGGAAGTGTCGACTATTAGTGGGAGATTAGAACAAGTAGAGAGTCAAAGGAACTCTCGTCCTTCTACCCCTCTACATGTATCTACCAATGGTCATGATAGGACCTCCTCCGCAGCCATCACCCCCGAAACAGTCCACCAAATGCTAAATGCACCCCAAGCTCCACTAAATACCGCAAGCCAAACTACCTATTTTCCTCCAAACCGAGACTCCACTAGACCACTACATTTCCAAGCCCCTCCAATTCCACAAGAGGGATTTGGACGCCAAGTACCTCCACTAAATCCGAACCCTCCATTCCAAGCTCCATTAACCCAAAGACCGCAAATTCCAAATCCTCCGAATCAAAACGGCCAAGGCCGGCCAACCCACTTTGAAGGATACGGTGGAGAGGAGTATGAAGGAGATGGAGCCTTTGATGATGCTTATATGAGGGAGGAGGAGTTAAGAGGGGGTCGAGGAGAACCTAGGAGATACCGGGGGTATGGAGATAGGGGAAACCGACACCAAGAGAGAGACGTAGGCATCAACACCATCAAGTTGAGCCTACCCATCTTTAAGGGTGAAAGTGACCCCGAGACCTACTTAACTTGGGAATCGGCTTGTGACAAAGTTTTCCAAGTTAATGACATCTCGGAAGAAAAGAAGAGTTGCTACGCTATAGCTCACCTCGAGGGCTATGCTAACACTTGGTGGGAGTATGTTAAACGATTTGGTAATGAATTAGTGGATGGGCAGCCACCACCTTGGTATCGGTTGAGGTATTTGATGAGACAACGATACCTTCCCGAGAGATATCGTCATGAGTTGCTCGCCAGATTATATGGCTTGCAGCAAGGAGGCAAGAATGCGATGGCCTATTTTGACGAGTTCCAACAATTCATGTTGAAACTTGATCATCGTGGGGAGCAAATCAGTCACGACATCATCCGGTTCAAGTGTGGGTTGAACAAAGAGATCTCCACTCATTTGACCCTTCACCGGTTTGAAACCATTGACGGTATATTCCAAGCGGCCCTAGAGATTGAAAGGGAACTTAAGGAGAGATCAACCTTCAAGGCAAGGGTACAAACCCCCTCGGGTTGGCCCAAAAACAAGGACCAACCCGCCCCTACGAAGCTGCCCGAGTCCAAAACAGTCCCTAAGTTCCCTCCGAAACCGGAGGCTCACAAATATCCCAACCCAAAGGGGTTCCAATGCTTCAAGTGCCAAGGTTGGGGGCATAAGGCCAATGAATGTCCGAACTGGCGCAATGTGATCCTACGAGAAGGAAAAGTGTACTACCTTGGTGAGGAGGTGGTTTCCGAAAGGGGGGAGGATGAGGCCGAGCCTCAAGATGGAGAGGGAGCTGAAAATGGGCCGAATGATGATGAATTAGATGGTAGTGAAGATGTCTATCCACAAGAAGGGGAGTGTATGGTTCCAAACTTTGTGGTTAGACGTGTCATGATTAGTAAGGCGATGGATGACCCGAGTCAAAGGGAAAATCTATTCCATACTAAGTGTCTTGTAAAGGGGAGTGTGTGCACCTTGGTGATTGATAGTGGTAGTTGTACAAATGTTGCAAGCCATGCTATGGTAAATTTCTTGAAGCTACCAACTACACTACACACTAGTCCTTACAAGCTACAATGGTTGAACGATTGTGGTGAATTAAAGGTCACAAGGCAATGTGTGATTCGGTTTAAGGTGGGAAACTACCACGATGAAGTGCTTTGTGACGTGATCCCAATGCAAGCATGTCACTTGTTGTTAGGTAGACCATGGCAGTATGATAGGTCTACTAAACACGATGGGAGGTCCAACCGGTATACACTTGAGAAGGATGGCCGAAAGGTCACACTTCACCCTCTTTCACCCTCCCAAGTAAATGAGTGGCATCAAAGGATGAGGGAGTTAAAGAGAAAAGGGAAGGAATCCGGAAAGGGAGAAAAGGGGGGGGATGCCATAGGTGAGGAAGTAGGGACATCCGAGGCTGTCCCAACGACAAGGTAGATGGAAAATGTAGTGATGTTGGCTAGGAGGAAAGAACTCTTCGTGGACCATGATGAAAACAAGCCGATGTTACTTTTGGCCCATTGTTTTAATACTAACCCCACTAATTCTTCCATTTCCCCTTTGATTTCTTGTGTGTTGCAGGAGTATGAAGATGTATTTCCTCAAGAACTTCCGCAAGGATTGCCCCCACTTCGGGGAATTGAGCACCAAATTGATTTGGTGCCGGGTTCACAACTTCCAAACAAACCGGCCTATAGGAGCAATCCCATGGACACTAAGGAGCTTGAAAGACAAGTTGAGGAGCTTCTCAACAAGGGATACATCAAGGAAAGCATGAGTCCGTGTGTTGTTCCGGTGCTTTTGGTACCAAAGAAGGACGGAACTTGGCGCATGTGCTTCGATTGTAGAGCCATCAACAAAATCACGATAAGGTATCGTCATCCAATCCCTAGACTAGATGATATGTTAGATGAGCTCCACGGATCTTGTTTGTTTTCTAAAGTGGACCTTAGGAGCGGCTATCACCAAATTCACATGCAACCCGGTGATGAGTGGAAGACCGCATTCAAGACCAAATTCGGTCTATATGAGTGGCTGGTCATGCCCTTCGGCCTTACCAATGCTCCTAGCACATTTATGAGGCTAATGAATCATGTAATGAAGCCTTATATTGGAAAGTTTGTGGTGGTTTACTTTGATGATGTGTTGGTGTATAGTAAATCTATTGATGATCATGTAATGCATTTGAGATGTGTGTTTGATGTGCTCCGAAAGGAGAAGCTGTATGCCAACATGGAGAAGTGTTCTTTTGGTGTTGATAAAGTTATATTCTTGGGTTTTGTCGTGAGCTCAAGGGGTGTGGAAGTGGACGATTCCAAGATAGACTCTATTCGAAGTTGGCCGACCCCTAAAACTATTGGAGAAATCCGAAGTTTCCACGGGTTGGCAAGCTTTTATAGGAGGTTTGTCAAAGGATTTAGTTCCATAGCAGCCCCCTTGACCGAGGCAATTAGAAAGGACGGACCCTTTAAATGGGGTGATGAGCAGGCTAGGGCTTTTGAGGCCTTGAAAGCTATGCTCATCTCGGCGCCTTTATTGCAATTGCTCGATTTTGATAAGATGTTTGAAGTAGAGTCTGATGCTAGTAAGGTTGGCATCGGGGCTGTTTTGATGCAAGAAGGTAAGCCCGTTGCTTATTTCAGTGAAAAGCTCAAAGGGGCAACTCTTAATTACTCAACTTATGATTTGGAGTTGTACGCCCTTGTTAGAGCCTTGGGAAATTGGCAACATTATTTGTGGCCTAAGGAGTTTGTGATACGAACGGATCATGAGTCGTTGAAACACCTTAAGAGCCAAGACAAGTTGAATAGGCGTCATGCTAAGTGGATTGAGTTCATCGAGACTTTCCCTTATGTAATTCATTACAAAAGGGGAAAGGAAAATGTTGTTGCCGATGCCTTGTCTAGGAAGCATGTGCTTGTTGCTACCTTGTCTTCGAAATTGATGGGTTTTGAGAGCTTGCGGTTGTTGTATCCCGAGGATCCTACCTTTGCTCCTATTTTTAGGGAATGCGAAGAGTGGGGAAGGGACCGTTGGCTTAAGGAGAGTGACCATTCCTCCTACTCTCGGTTCGATGGGTATTTGTTCTAGGGGAGGAGGTTGTGTGTTCCTTCTAGTTCTTGGAGGGAATTATTTGTGAGGGAGGCCCATGACGGAGGCCTCATGGGTCACTTTGGGGTAGACAAGACCCTCGGAATCTTAGAGGAGAACTTCTATTGGCCCAAAATGCGCAAAGACGTCACTAAAATTTGTAGTCAATGCGTGGCCTGCCGGAGTGCGAAGTCTCGTCTCCTACCTCAATGATTATACACCCCACTCCCTACTCCCCTTAGGCCTTGGTTGGACATTTCGATGGATTTTGTTTTGGGGCTGCCAAGGACTAGAAAGGGGCGAGATAGCATTTTTATTATTGTTGATAGATTCTCTAAAATGGCTCATTTTATTCCATGTGCTAAAATCGAGGATGCTCGTAGTGTAGCTTCATTATTTGTTGCACATGTTGTAAAGCTTCACGGGGTACCGAGGACTATTGTGAGTGATAGGGACTCCAAGTTCCTAAGTCTCTTTTGGAAGTCCATGTGGGGTAGGCTTGGAACGAAGTTACTTTTCTCCACGTCTTGTCACCCACAAACCGATGGCCAAACGGAGGTAGTAAATAGAACCTTGGGGTCTATGCTACGTTCTATGGTTAAAGGTAAACTGACTTCATGGGAAGATCACCTACCCTTGGTGGAATTTGCATACAACCGGGTAATACATTCGAGCACGGGAATGACTCCCTTTGAATGTGTTTACGGCCTGAATCCCCTTACCCCTTTAGATCTCACTCCTTTGTCTAGTGATCTCATGACCAGCTTAGATGGAAATAAAAGAGCCGAGGCAATGAAGAAAATGCATGAGACGGTGCGGATCAAGCTTGAAAAGAAGAACCAAGAGATTGCAAAAAGGGTAAACAAAGGGAGAAGAAGGCTTGTGCTTGAACCCGGAGATTGGGTGTGGGTGCATCTTCGAAAGGATCGGTTTCCAGCTCAAAGGAAGTCCAAATTGCTGCCAAGGGGTGATGGTCCTTTCCATGTACTTGAGAGAATCAATGACAACGCCTACAAGATTGACCTTCCACCGGAATATCAAGTGCACAACACTTTCAACGTTGGTGATCTCTCCCTTGTGGATGCGGTAGAAGATGACCAAATGCTGAATTTGAGGTCAAATTCCTCTCAAGATGGAGAGGATGATACGGTTAGGGCAGACTCCACAGGTACACGGCCTTTCACACGAAGCCAAGTTCGGGAATTACAAAAGCTCCAAGCTTTGTTCATGCAAATGGCCGTGTGTGAGTTGGTGATTGAACCAACCAAGGACCTAAACGTTTTTATGTGTGAAGAGAGGTCCTAATGTGTAATAAACTACTCTCCAAGGTTGGCACAAGAAGCAAGGGCGGATGGGTCATTTTACCCCTTTTGTTTGTAGTATAAATAGAACATGTTAGAGAGTTATTCCTTAGTTTTTGAATGTTGATTTTTGTAACCTAAAACACTAAACATTTCCTCTCTCTTGCACTCATAGAAGCCGCCCCTATTATCTCACAAGTAGAGGGATACTTGTGTTGTCTCTTTGGCTAGAAACAAGGGTTTTGAGGACGTTGAGTGCCTCTTGGTCCTCGTAAGAACTTGGTGTTTATATTCATTAGACTTAGGGTCCTCTCTTGATGTTAGGGTTCTTAGTTTCTTGAATGTTATATGTCAAGTTATCTATCTTTCTTTATCTTGTTGTTGTTGTTGATTTTGTTATCTTAAAGTCTAGTGAAGCCGTGTGGGGCTCTTTTCGATTCACTAGCATTGTTGTCTATCTTGTTGTTCTTGTGTTGTAGGCTGAAAAACCGAAACTTAAACTTGTTGTTCTTGTGTTGTTGGACTGAAATCCGAGCCTACTTGAAGCTCTTGGTGTTGTTGGCTTGATTTTGTATCACAACCCCATTTGTAGTCATAATAGGACCTACCACACCCCACCAGTAGGTAAGTCGATACTGTAACTCAGAGCTAATTCAATGGGTTAGCTTGCTAAGAACATCCAACATGGACCCTATGTGTGAACACAATATATAACAACAACCTTTCAAAACTAAGACAACTGATATTCAAACACAAATCCCACAATTTGATAGTATTAATACAAAAACTTCTAAACTTGACAAGAGGAATTTACAATCTCAGAATCTAAAATGTCTTAAATAATCTCATACATTTGTCTCAAAAGAAAAAGAAAAATAAGAATAGAGGGGAAAGAGGGCAACTCGATCTCCAATATCTCACCCTATCTCTTAATAGTCAACTCGCATAAACTAGCTCAACGGTGGCAACTAGAACAGGTCTGCACTAAAATGGTACAAAATTATAGTATGAGTACAAAAACACGGGTACTCAGCAGGCATCATCGACCAACTGAGCTCAAATATAATATAAAGACGAAATAAAGTAAGACAATAATCTTAATGTCAAGGGATAGGATCGAACCTAAATCTTCTTTGATATCACTATAACAACATATATGGTACTAAAGCAATAACATGACCTATTATCTCAATATACTCTATAATTGACATAATAACTGAGAATCATTTAGCAAGCGTAAAGCTATATATACAACAACAAAGCATCTATTTTCCATAATCATCATCAACTATCTTTAGAACATAAACACAAGAACATACCACGACGTCCCATACTGTCGAGAAGCACACGAAAAAGAACATAACAAAGAACTCATCATGACATCCCTTACCACCGGTGAGTACACAAAAGAATATCAAACAAGAACTCATCATGGTGTCCCATACCACCAGAGAGTATACCAAAAGAATACAACCAATAATACAATAAAGCACAACTATTCCATTAGTTGGCCGATACCGCGGGTAGCTCAAACCTTCCATGGCTCATTGCCGAATTCCAGTATCAATTACCCATATCGTACTTTAATGTAAAGAAAGCAACATTGTCATAACATAGGCATGTAGTCATGAATTTTATAATTCATTGATAAACACCAAGTTAAGTCAATACTAGTTATCCTTATCCTTCCATGGATCAATAGATTACAAGTCTTATCTTTACTAGCCAACAAATTAGGGAAAACTACAAGCCACCCATAGTATAGGTTATTCATCTATCAGAAGGCCATTTTGTAGCTAGCATCTTCATGATATGAGTTATCAATTAAGTCATCTCAACCTAACATATTAGAAGATAATTTAACTATCCGTCATGCAATACTAGGTTCATCATCACTAAGCACGTCACAACCTTAGGGCTAATTTCCATATTTTAATCTGGTAAAGTCCACCAACTGGTTTACTAGGTTTCTAATCTCTAAATAGTAATCATATACTTTAGAAGTAACTAGTTGTCATATAAGCCACTTTACTAAGCAAGATTCCATAATATAACCTCTTATTCAAGTCAAAAAGATAAATTAGGTTAGCCCTAGAGTTTATGCAAGTTTACAAATAATACTAAGCCTTAACTCAATATTAGGCCTAAATTTACTCTAGTTGCTAGTTTAACATCAACAAGGGTCACAACTCTTATATAGTGATTTGGAAGAAGAGATGAATAGCAATACACCAAGAGAGACCTCATATCTCAAGCACATAGGTGGTTAGCCCCAAATGGCCTAACCCTACAAATATCAATGCATATAAGTAAATTTGCTCCACACGACATCATAATGTTCTTACCTCTTCCAAATTCATCGGGCATCAGCACAAAATTAACATATTCCTCCGGACTCTTCGGGCATCATCATAATATCACATATTCCTCCTGACTCACCAGGCATCATCATCATATCACATATTCCCCCGGATTCATCGGGCATTATCATAATGTCACATATTTCTCCAGTTTCATCGAACATCATCATAATAAAACATATTCCTCCATATTCACTGGGCATCATCATAATATCACATATTTCTCCAGAGTCACCAGCCATCATCACAATATCACATATTCCTCTAGATTTACCAGGCATCACCATAATTTCACATATTCCTCTGTATTCACCGGCATCATCATAATATCACATATTCCTCCTGGATTCACCAACATACATCCACATGCATAGCCAAACCAATAAGAATACACAAAATTTCACAATATATAAAAGTAGGGATGTAGGATAACACTTGCCATTTCACCTAACTAATAAGCTTCACACGTAATATAAGCAAAAAAAAAAGAGAGAGAGTATTTCCAATACATTCATAATAATCACCTAAAAAAACTATTGAATTCATGATCAAAAGATAATCTGATAATTATGTTAAACCATCACAACTCCTGTGTATATATAGTTTAGACAATCACAACATTTCTAGGTCACTAAGAATTTGCCTAGTTCAAGCTTCAGGTAGGTCAAGTCCCACTTCTAAATCTCGAGAATGCCAAGCTTACTAACATAAGTTTAGCTTCTACCCAGAATTAGGCCAAGTCATCCATACTCAATCCTTTCTAGGTCTATAGGGAAAGTCTCTTCAAGAATCTTTCCTAAGTAAACCCAACACCAAGGTCATCTCCTATCTAGGCACTCTATAGGTTAATAAACTCCTAAGGGTATAGAAGTACACCATTCACGTCTACTTAGAACAACTATAGTGTTCTCATTCTAGTCATAAGACCACAAATAAGGTAACAAAGGTCCTAGACTAAGGGAATATCATACCTTATAAATTAATAGACTATAGAAATCAATAAATCCAGAGTTCACCATTTAATAAACTATTGTCTAAATTCCCCATCCAATCTCGCAAAATATCAATTATTACATTACATACAAGCTCAATCTAGTTTACGGGTAAGCCTAACCTACCTTAAATCCAAACAACTCATGAACAAAGAAGCTTTTTCTTTCCTTTTCGAGAAGCTTCCTCTTACACAAACAATGCTATCAACATTACAATCTAAGCATTACAACAAAAATGACAGTACCTATTATAGAACCATTGAACCATGGGTTTCAAATAGACACCAAAAACCTAATTGGGTTTCACCCTTGGAAAGGAGATTCCAAGACCAACCCATAGCTTAACTATCTTTAGGGAGTTAAAACCTTCTAGTAATTTGAGTCAATCACTCAATTTTGGGGCTATAATTGACCCACAATGAATTAGGGTTTTTGAGTCAAGAAACCATGAAATCAATACCAAATTATAGGAATTCTTACCTTAAATTGTAGCAAGAATTAGTTACACAAGTTGTTTAAGCTCCAATTCAACCCACAACACACACTTAGAGGGTTCTACATTCCATTAGTGTTTCTAGGTTAAGAGGGAGGCACAAAATGGCCAAAATTCGTGCAAGATAGCACTTAAATATAGATCACCCAGCCCTTTGATGGCGCAGTTGGGGCCCCCGTGTCAGCGCAATCGGGCATTGCAGTCGTACCTCCTTCACCGTGGTTGTGGCACCTCGATATATGTTGTGCATTGCTGAATCTTGGTACTTGGTTTCGAGCATCGGCCAATGCCTCGGAATGCATTCGGGGTCTGTTTCAAATAATTAAGATATGAAACCCCATAGTTTTTGATGTTTCGGACACTTCAACAAAGTCACAGTTAACATATGAGGTTGTTTTACTAAATTTTTTGCTTAGTGGTCAATTTGGACCAACGAAGACTTCAAATTGAGAAAAGGGGTTCTAAAATCCAAATGAACCGTCAGGTCAGGGAACATAAATACGACCTTGAAATCTCAAGATGCCCTCAAAATCTATGGTGTGTCTCCAGACTCAGAGAAGGCAGAACTTATCATCCTAAAACTGACAATCACGAATCTTCCCAAACAGGGAGGACCTCGCCTCTACACAAGACCAAACTCTCGTGGGATCTAAGACGTCGAGGTGAACCATCAAATTGGCTAAAGACTGAATATCCCATACCAATGGCATCTAAGAAACTGAAATACAAGCTACACTACCCACACTCATTGCCTTGCGACTCTAGGCATCTGCCACCACATTAGCCTTGCCTAGATGATACAAGATAGAAATATTATAGTCTTTTAGCACTCCATCCATCTATGCTGGCGAGCATTAAGCTCCCACTAGGTCATAAGATGTTGAAACATATAGTGATTAGTAAAAATCTCACAATGTATGCCATATAAATAATGCCTCCAAATATTAAGCACGAAAACTACTGCCGCCAACTCTAAATCATAAGTTGGGTAGTTACGCGCATGCACCTTAAGCTATCTAATGCATAAGCAATAACATGCCCCTACTGTATCAAAACACAACCAAGCCCAACACCAGAAGCATCACAAAACATTGTGAATCCCTCTCCCTTAATAGGAAAGGCTAATATCAGGGATGAAGTGATACGGGACAAATGGCCATCTTATCTTTGGATGACATCTTTGGAGGCCAACACATAGAGGCTCAAGACTTGGTCACCGAGCTTTACTACTAATCTTGTTTGTTCATTTTGTAGGTTTAAAGGGTGATATAAGAGGAACATGACTTTGATAGCTGGGGATTATTGTGACTACAATATGGGAGACTATGATTGTAGTGAGGGTTTTTATGGCTACGAAGTTGAGGAAGATTGTGGAGGCTATGAAAATAGCCATGGTCAAAGCATAGGCAGATTTGAAAATTACTGTTTTGAGAGAGAAAATGAGGTGAATGAAGTGCCCACTCTTGTATCTTGTATTCTTGTTGTTAGTAGCGAATCCGAATGTGGTCTCCATCTTGGTCCTCGAATCCTTAAGATTAGTGGACTGATTTGGTGTTTGTTTTGTGTTCCCTTCTCTTTTCCGTATCATGAAGTGAGACAATTCTTGAGCTTTCCAAAGCTCGACGCACACTCCTCGAACAATCAAAAAGGAACTTCCTTTAGAGTTAACATAGTTATAGGGGGTGACAAGGTTGAAAAGCTCTCAACAAAATTCCTATAATAACTAGACAAAACAATAAAACTGCAAACCTCAGTCAGAGATGTAAGCCTAACCCATTCACAAATTGCTGAAATCTTAGTCGAGTCTACCATAATACCCGCCTTGGACACCATGCGTCTGAGAAAAGATACTGACTCAAGCCAGAATTCATACTTGGAGAACTTAGTGAAAAGAACATGGTCGCTCAAAACCTGGAGCACAACCCTCAAATGCTGCACATGCTCCTCAGTACTCCTCGAATACACAAGGATATCATCAATGAACAATATTACAAAAGAGTCTAGATAAGATCTAAACAGATTGTTCATCAAGATCATGAACGTGGCTGGAATATTAGTCAACCCAAAAGACATCACCAAAAACTCATAGTGACCATAATGAGGCCTGAAGGTTGTCTTTGAGATATCCTCAACCTGAATCCTCAACTGATGATAACCGAACCTCAAATCTATCTTAGAAAATAATACTGTGCCCTGAAGCTGGTCAAATAAAAAATCAATGCAAGGCATATGATAACTATTCTTCACCATCACCTTATTAAGTGGTCTATAATCAATACACATCTGCATCGTGTCATCTTTCTTCTTTACAAACACAATAGGGGCTCCCCACAAGGACAACTCGGTGCAATGAACCCCTTGCCAAGAAGATCTTGAAGCTGAGATTTCAAATCACTAAGCTCTGTGCAAGCCATACGATAGGGTACCATAGAAATAGGTTAAGTATCAGGCTTCAGGTCAATAGTAAACTCAATCTCACAGTCAGGAGGTATACCAGGTAGATCATCAAGAAGAACATCAAGGAACTCACACACAATAAGAACAGAGTCAAGCGTCAGACTCTCTACATTGGTATTACATAGATAAGCAAGATAAGACTTCCAAACTCTCAACATAAGTTGTTTAGTGCAAACATAAGAAATAATCCCCATCGACTCATGACTAATCACTCCCTGCTTTACGACTGGGGGTATCCCAGGCATGGCTAAGGTAATGATATTGGAAAAACAATTCATGACCACATGATAGCGGGATAACCAGCCCATGCACAAAATCACATCATTATCCGTCATATTCAGAATAATAAGATCAACGTAAGTGTCAACATCACTAATTGTCATTGACACGTGATCTGAATACCCGATCCACTACTAAAGAATCACCTACAAGAGTAGATACACATAATGGCATAGATATTAAATCACTAATCAACTCCAACCGTGGTGCATAGTAAGTAGATATATAAGAATAAGTGGATCCAGGATCAAATAAAGCAAGAGTCGACTTATGGCATATCAAAATCTCATCTGTAGCTACGACATCCAAAGTCTCAGCCTTGGGCCTAGAAGGTACTGTATACAAATGACCATGCCGGCCACCTGGCTGGGCACCTGAATGGCATCCTGCCCTTCCTACTTGAGTACCACCTTGAGCTCCTTAGTAACAACCTCTACGACCTCGTGCACCACCCCTACCTAAAGGGAGAACATCCCTAATAGGAGTATCTCTCTGGGATGAAACAACCATTGCCCGAGGGAACTCTATAGAAAAATGATAAAGAAGTCTACAAGTAAAATAAGACTCATAAGAAGAACCAGAACTCACATAACCGGCTGGTCCAGCATAATTGTCACGCCTAGCATGGACAATAGATGAACCACTTATAGACTAATCACTGACCTTACTAGGGCACCACCCACTATAAAAAAATTGATCCTCATTAACTATCTGAAGAGCTACTTGAATTGGTCAACTCTGAGGCTAAAAAGATGGATATAGAGAATGTGCAACATAAGAAATACCACCTCTGAATGAGGAACTACTATGGCTCCCACCAAATCTTCCCCGATACTTAGGCCTCTTATCGTGGACCTCACGCTATAGGTCCTCAGTCACCCTAGCAACCTCATCAAAAGTCTTACTAGCAGCAACCAAACAATGAGTAGCCATCCTAATAGAAATGTCAATTCTCTCATGAAGCAGCGAACCCTCTCATACTTCATATCAAAAATAGAAGTCGTATACCTAGCCAACTCATGGAAACAAGTGTCATACTCAGCGACTTTCATAGAACCCTGCTCTAACCTAGAGAACTGATCTCTCAAACAATCTCTAAGGCTACACAGCATGAACTTCTCCAACAACATCTCAGAGAAATGAGCCTAAGAGAGAAGAAAAGATCCAACTAGTCTAGAACTCATAAAATCCTTCCACCAGTGCCTAGTAGATAAGTCTAACTAAAATGGTCTTTAGTCCAAACCACGAGTTTCTACAAGGACTAATACATGAAACCTATCCTCACAAGCAGTCAAAAACTCAAATGCATCCTCTCCAGAGCACCAAAAAATCTTGGTGGAGCCAACCTTAAGAATCTACCCAACATCTTTTGCTCCTCAACAAAAATAATAGGCCGGGCCCCAACTGGCTGAACAACTGTCGGAATAGGAGGAACCTCAACTCCAGGAGTTATAGCTGTCGGCTCCACTCCTACTTCAGTAGTCTGCAAACCATCAACAAAACTCAACAATTGAACCAAAGCATCCCTAAGCAATAAAGAGGGAATAAATCCTTGTGGAGCCATGGATGGTCCTTGGCCCACTACTGGCTGAGGTGGTTGAGTCGCTGGCTCAGGTACAGGAATAGGGTCTGGGGTTGTATACCCTATTCCCTAACTAGGGATAACTCACAAGTTTGGGTCTCAGAACCTATCTTACATATCACCAAAGCATATGTCCTGGGCATCTGTGAAAGAGTAAAGTCGACAGAATATCCTACAAACCAACGCAGACTCTTAGCACGATAAGAATAAAACAAGTGAAGGACTCCTAAGAATGTCTCATAGCCTCTTGAAGATAGAAAATGAACGTCAACATTCCAATCTGCAGGACTCTTTTAGACACTTCTTCTTGTATAAATAATATTAGTAAAACCTAGTCTCTGATACCGATTTGTCACAATCTCATTTGGAGTCAAGATGGCACCTACCATACCTTACGATAGGTAAGTCAATACCGTAACCTAGAGCTAATGTAATAGGTTACCTTGGTAAGAACATCCAACATAGACCCTATGTGTGAACACAAAATATAACAACCATATGTCACAAATAAGGACAATCGATATTCAAAAATAAATCCCATGACCTGATAGTATTAATACAAGAGCTTCTAAACTTGACAAGAGAAATTTACAATCTCAAAATCTAAAATGTCTTAAATAATCTCATACATTTTTCTCGAAAGGAAAAGACAAATAAGGATCGATGGGAAATAAGGAAACTCAATCTCCAAGAGCTCACCCTATCTCCTAATAGTCAAATTGCATAAACTAGCTCAACGGTGGCAACTAGAACCTAGGTATGCACCAAAAAGGTACAGAAGTGTATTATGAATGCAAAAGCATGGGTACCCAGCAAGCATCATCGGCCAGCTAAGCTCAAACATAATATAAAGATGATATAAAGTAAGACAATAATCTTAATGTCAAGGGATAGGATCAAACCTAAACCTACTATGATACCACTGTAATAATATATATACTACTAAAGCAATAACATGACCTATTACCTCAATATATTCCATATTCGCCATTACAACTGATAATTATTTTGAAAGTGTAAAGCCAAATACACAACAGCAAAACATCTACTTGACATAATCATCATCAACCATCTTTAGAACATAAACAAAAGAACTTACCATGACATCCCATACCACCGGGAATTACACAAAAGAGAACATAATAAAGAACTCATCACAGTTCTCATACCACCAGAGAGTACACTAAAGAATATGAAAGAAGGACTCATCACGGTATCCCATACCACCGGAGAGTACACCAAAATAATACAACCAATAATACTATAAATCATAACTATTTCATCAACTGACCAATACCGCGGGTATCTTAATCCCGTTATGGCTCATTACCAAATTCCACTTTCAAATACCTATGACGTACTTTAACATAAAGAAAGAAACATTGTCATGGCATAGGCATGTAGTCAATAATTATCTAATTCATTGATAAACACCGTGTGAAGTCGATACTACTTATCCTTATCCTTCAATGAATTTATAGATTACAAGTCTTATCATTACTAGCCATCAAATTAGGGAAAACTACAGGCCACCCATATTATAGGTTATTCATCTATCATAAGGCCATTCTTTAGCGAGCATCTTTATGATATGAGTTATTAATTAAGCCATCTCAGCCTCACATATTAGAAGATAATTTAACTATGCATCATGCAATACTAGGTCCATCATCACTAAGCACGCCACAACCTTAGGGATAATTTAAATAATTTAATCAAGTAAAGTCCATAACCTAGTTTACTAGGCTTCTAGCCTCCAAATAGTAATTATATATTTTAGAAGTTACTAGTTGTCATATAAGCCACTTAACTAAGCAAGATTTCATAATATAACCTTTTATTCAAGTCAAGAAGATATACTAGGTTAGCCCTTGATTTTATGCAAATTCACAAATAACACTAAGCCTTAACTCAATATTAGGCCTAAATTTCCTCTAGTTGCTAGTTTAACATCAACAAGGGTCACACCTCTTATTAGTTATTTGGAATAAGAAATGAATAGCAATACACCAAGAGAGACCTCATATCTCAAGCACATTGGCGGTTGGCGACAAATGGCCTAACCTTACAAATATCAATGCATATAAGTAAATTTTCCCCGTATAGCATAATAATGTTCTTATCTCTTTTGGATTCACCAAGCATCGTCACGATATCAACATATTCCTATGGATTCATCGAGCTTCATCATATTGTCTTATATCCCTCTAAATTCACCGGGCGTCATCATAATATTACATATTCCTCTGGATTCACTGAACATCATCATAATATCACATATTCCTCTGGATTCATCGAGCATCATCATAATAACATATATTTCTATAGATTTATTGAGCATCATCATAATATCAAATATTCCTTCAAATTCACTAGGCATCATCATAATGTCATTGATTCCTCTAGATTAACCGGACAACATAATAATATCACATTTTTCTTTGAATTTACCAACATACATCCACATTCATAGCCAAACTAATAAACATGCATAAAAGTTGACAATATAAAGTAGTAGGGATGTAGGATAACACTTGCCATTTCACCTTACTAATAAGCTTTACACGTAATATGAGCATCAATAAGAGCATGAGTATTTACAAGACACATATAATATATAGTTTAGAAATCAAAACTCCTATGTATATATAGTTTAGAAAATCACCACGTATCTTGGTCACTAAGCATTTACATAGTTTAACCTTAAGGTGGGTAAAGTCTTATTTCTAAATCTCGAGAATGCCAAGCTTTCTAACACAAGTCTAGCTTCAACCCAGAATTAGGCTAAGTCATCCATACCTGACCATAAGGGCTTACTATTACCTTTCTAGGTCTATAGGGAAAGTCTCTTCAAGAATCTTTCCTAAGTCAACCCGACACCAAGGTCATCTCTTATATAGGCATTATATAGGTCAATACACTTTTAAGGATATAGAAGTATACCTTTCATGTCTACTTAGAACAACTATAGTATTCTCACTCTTGTCATGAGACAGTATTATCTAACCAAGGTTCTAGACTAAGAGTCAAATATCATTTATAACGCTCAACTTATATGTCAATTTAGTGTAAGGCGGTCGTTGTCAATATATTTTACCCAACTTTGGAGTCAGGGTCAAATCCACAAGAAATAATGTGAGTGGCGATTAAACTATTTGAAACTAAAACTAATGTTAAATTCAAACAAATGACACGAAAAGAGAAAATGGGGGTCTTTAATGGTTGACCAAGTGACTGTTGGTCACCAAGAGTTTATGGAATAACCAGAATTATGTTCACTAGGGTTTACGGTACATGACAGATGCTATAAATAACTCAAGGTTCTCACGGTGGTTAGGATGATAAGCTATCTTTATCGATGGTATGCTCAAACATCTCTCGACCTATTTAAGCGCCTAATTTCCTAATCCTCTCGGACTTAGGAAATCACAATTGACTTCCTAGATTTTACCTCAGGTTAATCAACCTTGTTACAACATTGATTATTAAACAAAGCCTTTCTGAGTTCCTATTGATAATTCATTTCCTACTGTTTATGATTTCTTTCTCAAGCAAACCAAAGTAGGTACACCTATTGTTTGAAACCAAAAGACATAAATTATAATCTCAGAATTATCAAGAAATACTAACACTTATTAAACCTTGATTATTTAACACCTTATCATGACCTAACCCTAGATTCCATAATCCAGGTTAAAAGAGTTTAGCTAATCATGATGTATGAAACAAGAATGCAATTTGAATTCATAACTGAAAGGATTAACTAACAATGATGAATGAAATTAAAAGTGAACTTTTATTTGAATCACACGGCAAAACACTTAAATATTGTTCTTGAGATAGGGAGGAAAGAGTATCGTCTGTTCTCCTAAATAATAGATGATTTCTGCTCAAAATCCTAAAAGTACTATAAATACTTATTTCTAAATAAGTAAACAATAATTAAGGTTTCAGTTTTCTCTTTGAAATAGACGATGGCGATTCTGACGGCATGTCAGACGTCTGACGTCGTGTGCAAGATATCATCAAAGATTCCAGTGAATTATCACCTTCTGATTCTTCTGACAGCAAATCTGATGGCGTGTCAAATATGTGATGGCGCGTGAAAAATGTCATCACATCTTCACTGGAAATTAGCATGATCTACTTCAGTTGATGGTAATTTTGACGCCTCATCACAGATTTGACGGCACTACCAAAACATCATCACATTTCATCTCAACTCCTCAGGTTCTGTCTAAGCTTAATGGTAATTTAATAGCCTGTCCCATGTCTGACGGCGTTTCAGAAATGGCGTAAGCTACACTTTAGCTTATTCACACCAAATTTTAGCTGATTTATTGTTTTTTTCTTTGGTTTCCTCCCTGATCACTTGTATCTGCATTAAAACAATAAAAAATAATCAAAAATAACAAAAGTTGTTTAAGGCTTCACAATTATTTAGAGTCAAAAGCCTCAAATGTGTTAGCATCTGCTCACACATCAACACCCTCAACTTAAAACAATTGTTTGTCCTCAAGAAACCAAAACTTAGCTTAGGAAGATACGAAGTACAATTGGCAGTCACTTATTTACATAAGCTCAAACACACTTTACCTTCTCCAAGGTCAACTATTTCAAACTCAACTGTGTATACTATTGAAGAACAATAATGTGACATGCAGGACTCAAGATATGGCATAAATTTAGTAACCTAATCATACATGCACCAATATTGCACTACCCAAATAAGTTAGCTACTTGTAACATACCTAGTATGCCCTCATAACAAAGAAATCCCTTTCTCACTCATATCAGACATCAAATGTTTAACATAGGGATAATCCATAGATCCTCACTCTCAGAATAAAGTTCCAATCATTGTATGTAATTTACCATAGCCTTGCCTTTATTTTCATTGCCAAGGTCTTCAGACATGTCAGCTACGATCACTGTAGGACTTTTTCTCGGCTTGTAATGTAGGCTAGGGGTTGGTATGATATTCATGGGTATTTAAAGTGACTACGTCTCTTTGATACTACACTAACATCTTGGGTTTTTACTTCTTAACCTTTTGCTCTTCCTCTCTTTTATTGATCACACATGCTCAAAATGGGTGCGGTCTTTTCAATAATCAAATTATCTTTTTCTCATCTTTTACAAAACTTTTTCTTTTCTTATTCTTTTTGCACCTCACCTAGATTTTTATACTTTTCTATTATTCTACCTCTCTTCATACTCATTTATACAAGATCAAACCAACAACACCAAGAACTTCAAGAGGGCTCGGATTTCAGAACAACAACACAAGCACAACAAGTTTTAGTTTTCGGTTTTTCAGCTTACAACACAAGAACAACAAGATAGAAAATAATGCTAGTGAATCGAAATGAGCCCCACACGGCTTCACTAGTCTTTAAGATAACAAAATCAGCAACAACAACAAGATAAGAAAGATAGATAACTTGACATATAACATTCAAGAAACTAAGAACCCTAACATCAAGAGAGGACCCTAAGTCTAATGAATATAAACACCAAGTTCTTACGAGGACCAAGAGGCACTCAACGACCTCAAAACCCTTGTTTCTAGCCAAAGAGATAACACAAGTATCCCTCTACTTGTGAGATACTAGGGGCGGCTCAAAAGAGTGGAAGAGAGAGGAAAATGTTTTGTGTTTTAGGTTACAAATTTCAGCATTCAAAAACTAAGGGATATCTCTCTAACATGTTCTATTTATACTACAATCAAAAGGGGTAAAATGACCCATCCGCCCTTGCCTTCTTGTGCCAACCTTGGAGAGTAGTTTATTACACTTTAGGACCTCTCTTCACACATAAAAACATTTAGGTCCTTGGCCGGTTCAATCACCAACTCACACACGGCCATTTGCATGAACAAAGCTTGGAGCTTTTGTAATTCCCGAGCTTGGCTTCGTGTGAAAGGCCGTGTACCTGTGGAGGCTGCCCTAACCGTATCATCCTCTCCATCTTGAGAGGAATTTGGCCTCAAATTCAGCATTTGGTCATTTTCAACCGCATCCACGAGGGAGAGATCACCAACGTTGAAAGTGTTGTGCACTTGATATTCCGGTGGAAGGTCAATCTTGTAGGCGTTGTCTTTGATCCTCTCAAGTACTTGGAAAGGACCATCACCCCTCGGCAGCAATTTGGACTTCCTTTGAGCTGGAAACCGATCCTTTCGAAGATGCACCCACACCCAATCTCCGGGTTCAAGCACAAGCCTTCTTCTCCCTTTGTTTACCCTTTTTGCAATCTCTTGGTTCTTCTTTTCAAGCTTGATCCGCACCGTCTCATGCATTTTCTTCATTGCCTCGGCTCTTTTGTTTCCATCTAAGCTGGTCATGAGATCACTAGACAAAGGAGTGAGATCCAAAGGGGTAAGGGGATTCAGGCCGTAAACACATTCAAAGGGAGTCATTCCCGTGCTCGAATGTATTACTCGGTTGTATGCAAATTCCACCAAGGGTAGGTGATCTTCCCATGAAGTCTGTTTACCCTTAACCATAGAACGTAGCATAGACCCTAAGGTTCTATTTACTACCTCCGTTTGGCTGTCGGTTTGTGGGTGGCAAGACGTGGAGAAAAGTAACTTCGTTCCAAGCCTACCCCACATGGACTTCCAAAAGAGACTTAGGAACTTGGAGTCCCTATCGCTCACAATAGTCCTCGGTACCCCGTGAAGCTTTACAACATGTGCAACAAATAATGAAGCTACACTACGAGCATCCTCGGTTTTAGCACATGGAATAAAATGAGCCATTTTAGAGAATCTATCAACAATAACAAAAATGCTATCTCGGCCCTTTCTAGTCCTTGGCAGTCCCAAAACAAAATCCATCGAAATGTCCAACCAAGGCCTAAGGGGAGTAGGGAGTGGGGTGTATAATCCTTGAGGTAGGAGACGAGATTTCGTACTCCGGCAGGCCACGCATTGACAGTATCATCCTCTCCATCTTGAGAGGAATTTGACCTCAAATTCGGCATTTGGTCATCTTCAACCGCATCCACGAGGGAGAGATCTCCAACGTTGAAGGTGTTGTGCACTTGATATTCCGGTGGCAGATCAATCTTGTAGGCGTTGTCATTGATTCTCTCAAGTACTTGGAAGGGACCATCACCCCTCGGCAGCAATTTGGACTTCCTTTGAGCTGGAAACCGATCCTTTCGAAGATGCACCCACACCCAATCTCCGGGTTCAAGCACAAGCTTCCTTCTCCCTTTGTTTGCCCTTTTTGCAATCTCTTGATTCTTATTTTCAAGCTTGATCCGCACCGTATCATGCATTTTCTTCATGGCCCCGGCTCTTTTATTTCCATCTAAGCTGGTCATGAGATCACTAGACAAAGGAGTGAGATCTAAAGGGGTAAGGGGATTTAGGCCGTAAACACATTCAAAGGGAGTCATTCCCGTGCTCGAATGTATTACCAGGTTGTATGCAAATTCCACCAAGGGTAGGTGTTCTTCCCATGAAGTCAGTTTACCCTTAACCATAGAACGTAGCATAGACCCTAAGGTTCTATTTACTACCTCCGTTTGGCCGTCGGTTTATGGGTGGCAAGACGTGGAGAAAAGTAACTTCGTCCCAAGCCTACCCCACATGGACTTCCAAAAGAGACTTAGGAACTTGGAGTCCCTATCACTCACAATGGTCCTTGGTACCCCGTGAAGCTTTACAACATGTTCAACAAATAATGAAGCTACACTAGGAGCGTCCTCAGTTTTAGCACATGGAATAAAGTGAGCCATTTTAGAGAATCTATCAACAACCACAAAAATACTATCTCGGCCCTTTCTAGTCCTTGGCATCCCCAAAAAGGAAATCCATCGAGATGTCCAGCCAAGGTCTAAGGGGAGTAGGGAGTGGGGTGTATAATCCTTGAGGTTGGAGGCGAGATTTAGCACTCCGGCAGGCCGCACATTGATTACAAATTTTTGTGACATCTTTGCGCATTTTGGGCCAATAGAAGTTCTCCTCTAGGATTCCGAGGGTCTTGTCTACCCCAAAGTGACCCATGAGACCTCCGTCATGGGCCTCCCTCACAAGTAATTCCCTCCAAGAACTAGAAGGAACACACAACCTCCTCCCTTTGAACAAATACCCCTCGAACCGAGAGTAGGAGGAATGGTTATTTTCCTTAAGCCAACGGTCCCTTCCCCACTCTTCGCATTCCCTAAAAATAGGAGCAAAGGTAGGATCCTCGGGATACAACATCCGCAAGCTCTCAAAACCCATTAACTTCGAAGACAAGGTAGCAACAAGCACATGCTTCCGAGACAAGGCATCGACAACAACATTTTCCTTTCTCCTTTTGTAATGAATTACATAAGGGAAAGTCTCGATGAACTCAATCCACTTAGCATGACGCCTATTCAGCTTGTCTTGGCTCTTAAGGTGTTTCAACGATTCATGATCCGTTCGTATCACAAACTCCTTAGGCCACAAATAGTGTTGCCAATTTCGTAAGGCTCTAACAAGGGCGTACAACTCCAAATCATAAGTCGAGTAATTAAGAGTTGCCCTTTTGAGCTTTTCACTGAAATAGACAACGGGCTTACCTTCTTGCATCAAAACAGCCCCAATGCCAACCTTACTAGCATCACACTCTACTTCAAACATCTTATCAAAATCGGGCAATTGCAATAAAGGCGCCGAGATGAGCGTAGCTTTCAAGGCCTCAAAAGCCCTAGCTTGCTCTTCACCCCATTTAAAGGGTCCGTCCTTTCTAATTACCTCGGTCAAGGGGGCTGCTATGGAGCTAAATCCTTTGACAAACCTCCTATAAAAGCTTGCCAACCCGTGGAAACTTCGGATTTCTCCAATAGTTTTAGGGGTCGGCCAACTTCGTATAGAGTCTATCTTGGAGTCGTCCACTTCCTGATGCAAGATCCAACCACAACAACTAGAGTTTCGGATTCCAACTCAACAACACAACAACAACAAGTTTTAAGTCTTGGTTTTTAGATTCAACACAAGAGATAGTCTTCGGTTTTTGTAGGCACAATCCGAGAACAACAAGAACACAATAATGCTAGGGATCGAAACAAGCCCCACACGGCTCCCTAGACTTCAAGATAAGAAAGATAAACAACACAACAACAAGAACAAGATAATGAAGATAAACAACTTGACATACAATATTCAAGAAACTAAGAACCCTAACAAGATGAGAGGACCCTAAGCCTAATGAATATTAACACCAAGCTCTTACAAAGACCAAAAGGCACTCAAACTACCTTAAAACCTTTGTTTCTAGCCAAGAGAGACAACACAAGGATTCCTCTCCTTGTGAGATCTAGATCCGGTTTCTTGGAGAAGAAAATGGAAGATATTTTGGTGTTTTAGGTTACAATTTCAGCATTCAAAATCAACTAGTGGATATCTCACTAACTCCTTCTATTTATACTACAACAAAAATAAGCAAAAGACCAAGACACCCTTCTTTTGTTGTGGCCTCCTTGAAGACTTAAGTTATTACACTTTAGGCCCCCTCTCCACACATAAGGACGTTGAGACCCTTGGTTGGTTCGGCCAACAACTCGCACACGGCCAATTGCATGAACAAGGCTTGGAGTGTTTGTAACTCCCGCGCTTGGCTTCGTGTGAAAGGCCGTGTACACGTAGGGGTAGTCATAACCGTATCATCCTCTCCATCTTGAGAGGAATTTGACCTCAAATTCGGCACTTGATCATCTTCAACCGCATCCACGAGGGTGAGATCTCCGACGTTGAAGGTGTTGTGCACTTGATATTCCGGTGGTAGGTCAATCTTGTAGGCGTTGTCATTGATCCTCTCAAGAACTTGGAAGGGACCATCGCCTCTTGGCAGCAACTTGGACTTCCTTTGAGCTGGAAACCTATCCTTTCGAAGGTGTACCCACACCCAATCTCCGGGTTCAAGCACTAGCTTCCTCCTCCCTTTGTTTGCCCGCTTTGCAACCTCGTGATTCTTCTTTTCAAGCTTGATTCGTACGGCCTCATGCATCTTCTTCATGGCCTCGGCTCTTTTAGCTCCATCTAAGCTGGTCATAAGATCACTAGACAAAGGAGTGAGATCTAAAGGGGTAAGGGGGTTTAGGCCGTAAACACATTCAAAGGGAGTCATTCCCGTACTCGAATGTATTACCCGATTGTAGGCAAATTCCACCAAGGGTAGGTGTTCTTCCCATGAAGCCAATTTACCTTTAACCATAGAGCGTAACATAGACCCTAAGGTCCTATTTACTACCTCCGTTTGGCCATCGGTTTGTGGGTGGCAAGACGTGGAGAAAAGTAACTTCGTGCCAAGCCTACCCCACATGGACTTCCAAAAGAGGCTTAGGAACTTGGAGTCCCTATCACTCACAATGGTCCTCGGTACTCCGTGAAGCTTTACAACATGCTCAACAAACAATGAAGCTACACTAGGAGCGTCCTCGGTTTTAGCACATGGAATAAAGTGAGCCATCTTGGAGAACCTATCGACAACGACAAAAATACTATCTCGACCCTTCCTAGTCCGCGGCAGCCCCAAGACGAAATCCATCGATATATCCAGCCACGGTCTAAGGGGAGTAGGGAGTGGGGTGTATAACCCTTGTGGTTGGAGACGAGATTTTGCACTCCGGCAGGCCGCGCATTGACTACAAATCTTAACGACATCCTTGCGCATTTTGGGCCAATAGAAATTTTCCTCTAGGATGCCGAGGGTCTTGTCTACCCCAAAGTGACCCATGAGGCCCCCGTCATGGGCCTCTCTCACGAACAATTCCCTCCAAGAACTGGTCGGAACACACAACCTCCTCCCCTTGAACAAATAGCCATCAAACCGAGAGTAGGAGGAGTGGGTACTTTCCTTGAGCCAACGGTCCCTTCCCCACTCTTCGCATTCCCTAAAAATAGGAGCAAAGGTAGGATCCTCGGGATATAACATCCGCAAACTCTCAAAACCCATCAACTTTGAAGACAAGGTAGCAACAAGCACATGCTTCCGGGACAATGCATCGGCCACAACATTTTCTTTTCCCTTTTTGTAATGAATTACATAAGGGAATGTTTCGATGAATTCAATCCACTTAGCATGACGCCTATTCAACTTGTCTTGGCTTTTAAGGTGTTTCAACGACTCATGATCCGTTCGTATCACAAACTCCTTAGGCCACAAATAGTGTTGCCAATTTCCCAAAGCTCTAACAAGGGCGTACAACTCCAAATCGTAAGTCGAATAATTAAGAGTTGCTCCTTTGAGCTTTTCACTGAAATAGGCAACGGGCTTACCTTCTTGCATCAAAACAGCCCCGATGCCGACCTTACTAGCATCACACTCTACCTCAAACATTTTATCAAAATCGGGTAATTGCAACAAAGGCGCCGAGACGAGCATAGCTTTCAAGGCCTCGAAGGCCCTAGCTTGCTCTTCACCCCATTTGAAGGGTCCGTCCTTTCGAATTACCTCGGTTAAGGGGGCTGCTATGGAACTAAATCCCTTGACAAACCTCCTATAAAAGCTTGCCAACCCGTGGAAACTCCGGATTTCTCCAATAGTTTTAGGGGTCGGCCAACTTCGTATAGAGTCTATCTTGGAGTCGTCCACTTCCACGCCCTTTGAGCTAACAACAAAACCCAAGAACACAACTTTATCAACACCAAAAGAGCACTTTTCCATGTTGGCATACAACTTCTCCTTTCGGAGCACATCAAACACACATCTCAAATGCATTGTATGGTCATCAATAGATTTACTATATACCAACACATCATCAAAGTAAACTACCACAAACTTTCCGATAAATGGCTTCATCACATGATTCATTAGCCGCATGAAAGTACTAGGAGCATTTGTTAGGCCGAATGGCATAACCATCCATTCATAGAGACCAAATTTAGTCTTGAAGGCGGTTTTCCATTCATCACCGGGTTGCATTCTTATTTGGTGATAGCCACTCCTTAGATCAATCTTGGAAAACAAACACGAACCATTCAATTCATCCAACATATCATCTAACCTAGGAATAGGGTGACGATATTTTACCGTAATCTTGTTGATGGCTCGGCAGTCCACACACATACGCCATGTTCCATCCTTCTTCGGCACTAGTAGTACCGGAACCGCGCACGGACTCATGCTCTCCTTGATGTAACCTTTGTTGAGGAGTTCCTCAACTTGGTGCTGCAATTCTTTGGTATCCGTAGGATTACTCCGGTAAGCCGGCTTATTTGGCAACTGTGAACCCGGCACAAAGTCAATTTGATGCTCGATTCCCCGAAGCGGGGGCAATCCTTGCGGAAGTTCTTTAGGAAACACATCCTCATAATCCTGCAACACATGAGAAATCAAAGGAGAAATACAAGGATTAGCGGGGTTAGTGTTAAAGCAATGGGCCAAGAGTAGCATAGGCTTGTTCTCATCATAGTCCACGAAAAGTTCCTTCCTCCTAGCCAACATCACTACGTTTTCCCTTTCCCTCGGCGTTGAGATAGTCTCGGAGGTGCCTACCTCTTCACCTACGGCTTCCTTTCCCTTTTCTCCCCTCTCGGGTTCTCCCCCTTTTCCCTTCAATTCTCTCATCTTTTGGTACCACGCATTCACTTGGGAGGGTGCAAGAGGGTGAAGTGTGACCCTTCGGCCATCCTTCTCAAGTGTGTACCGGTTGGTCCGTCCATCGTGTTTAGTAGACCTATCATATTGCCAAGGTCTTCCCAACAACAAATGACATGCTTGCATCGGAATCACGTCACAACGAACTTCGTCGTGGTAGTTGCCCACCTTAAATCGGATCACACATTGCCGTGTGACCTTCAACTCACCACAATCATTTAACCATTGTAGTTTGTATGGACTAGTGTGAGGTGTAGTCGTTATTTTCAGAAAATTCACCATGGCTTGGCTTGCGACATTGGTACAACTACCACTATCAATTACCAAGGTGCACACACTCTCCTTTACAAGGCACTTAGTATGGAATAGATTTTCCCTTTGGCTCGGGTCATCTACCGCCTTACTAACCATAACGCGCCTAACTACAAAGTTCGGAACCACACATTCCCCTTCTTGAGGATAGACATCCTCACCATCATCTATTCCTTCTTCATTCGGTTCATGTTCGGCTTCCTCTCCATCTTGAGGCTCGGCCTCAATCTCCCCCCTTTCGGACACCACCTCCTCACCAAGGTAGTATACTTTCCCTTCCCGTAAGATCACATTACGCCGGTTCGGACACTCATTCGCCTTATGTCCCCAACCTTGACATTTGAAACATTGGAACCCCTTCGGATTGGGGTATTTGTGAGCTTCCGGTTTAGGAGGAAACTTAGGAACCGTCTTGGGTTCGGGCAGCTTCATTGGACCGGGTTGGTCCTTGTTTTTGGTCCAACCCGAGGGGTTTTGGACCCTTGGCTTGAAAGTTGACCTCTCCTTAAGCTCCCGTTCAATCTCTAGGGCCGCTTGGAATATGCCGTCAATAGTTTCAAACCGATGAAGGGTCAAGTGAGTGGAAATCTCTTTGTTCAATCCACACTTGAACCGAATGATGTCGTGGCTGATTTGTTCCCCCCGGTGATCAAGTTTCAACATAAGTTGTTGGAACTCGTCAAAGTAAGCCATCACACTTTTGCTTCCTTGCCGTAGGCCATATAATCTAGCAAGCAATTCATGTCGGTATCTCTCGGGAAGGTACCGTTGCCTCATCAAATACCTTAGCCGAAACCAAGGTGGTGGCTGCCCTTCAATCAATTCGTTACCAAACCGTTTCACATACTCCCACCACGTGTTAGCATAGCCCTCAAGGTGAGCTATAGCATAGCAACTCTTCTTCTCTTCCGAGATATCATTAACTTGGAAGACCTTGTCACAAGCCGATTCCCAAGTCAAGTAAGCCTCGGGGTCACTTTCACCCTTAAAGATAGGTAGGCTCAACTTGATGGTGTTGATGCCTACGTCTCTCTCTTGGTGTCGGTTTCCCCTATCTCCATACCCACGGTATCGTCTCGGTTCCCCCCGGCCCCCTCTCAACTCCTCCTCCCTCATATAAGCATCATCATAAGTTCCCTCGCCATCATACTCCTCTCTACCGTACCCATCAAAGTGGGCTGGTCGGCCTTGGCCATTTTGGTTCGGAGGAATTGGAATTTGTGGTCTTTGGTTTAGTGGAGCTTGGAAAGGAGGGTTCGGATTTAGTGGTGGAGCTTGGCGTCCAAATCCGTCGTGTGGAATTGGAGGAGTTTGGAAATGTGGTGGTCTAGTGGAGTCTCGGGTTGTAGGGAAAGTGGTAGATTGGTTGGTGGCATTTTGTGGAGCTTGAGGTGCGTTTAACATTTGGTGGACCATTTCGGGAGTGATGGTTGCGGAGGATGTCCGGTCATGGCCATTGGTAGAGACATGTAGAGGAGTCGATGGCCGAGAGTTCCTTTGACTCTCCACTTGATCTAGCCTCCCACTAATAGTCGAAACTTCCCCCCTTATGGCTGCCAAATCCCCCCTCACGGCCCCAAATTCCGAGTTCATTCTTTCAAGTGTCCGAGTAACGGCCTCAAGAGTGGCCTTCATTGAATCAAGTGCACTAGTATCCGGATTGTGAGAGGTTGTCCCTTCCATCGTCAAGGTATTAGCCGCTTAGTCACCACAAGTTCGGGTCTCACAAGTGTTGTATAGTTGGCTAGTAACCGTGAGATTTACAAGGTTTGAGTAAGCTCTTGGCCGGAATGGATTCTTGTTTTGAAGACTCAAAGAATACTTGCCGGACGAGAACCAAAATCAACAACTCATTCAAACGAATAAAAAGCACACAAATAATCGATGACACGAATAGACGGCTCAAGGAACTAGTTGACAACCTAGTGGCAATTACTAGTTTGTTAATTAGTTCTAAGTCCAAATAAGGGAAACCAAGAATCAATCAATTAGCAACACGGAATATATCCTAGGTTGAGCTTATAGTGTTATGGTTACATGCATCGGCCCACACATTCCTCTTCGGGTTTGGATATATATATATATGTATATCTTTTTTTTTTTTTTTTTTTTTTTTGTCTTGGTTTAAGATTCACACAACTTGCAAGAAATTGAAAGTGTTTTTGGTGGGAAAACTTGAAAATTTGAAGTCTTATCTTTTGTTCAATCTCAAGAAAGTGGAATGGGTTGACAATTTCCTCAAAACAAGGTTCCTTGATTTAAGGGAAGTGATGGATAAGACTATAATGTGATGGGTGTAAGTCTTTCACAACAACTTTACAAGTTAACCACTTAAGCACTCAACAAGATGAACACTTCAACAAGAAGAATAAGATGAACACTTCAACAATCTTCAACAACTTCTTTAACACATAAACATATCCACCGATTTTCTTTTGTTCATCAACAATATTCAACCTTCGGCTACTTCACAACATGCAACCCTTCAAGCTCAACCTTGGATTTAGACACCTTAGTGTGGTGAGAAAGAAACCAACACTAGAAACTCACTAAACAATCAAAATGACCCCTAGATCTAAGTATACAACTTCTTTCTCGGTTTTCAACTTGTGGACAGAAATTTCAGATTTCAGGATTCTTTTTCTTAGTGTAGTTTGGTCTAAACCGCGAACTACTAGCCCAAGATGGGTTGTGTGAGAACACAACCGGTCTTGCTTTGATACCAAATGATGCAAGATCCAACCACAACAACTAGAGTTTCGGATTCCAACTCAACAACACAACAACAACAAGTTTTAAGTCTTGGTTTTTAGATTCAACACAAGAGATAGTCTTCGGTTTTTGTAGGCACAATCCGAGAACAACAAGAACACAATAATGCTAGGGATCGAAACAAGCCCCACACGGCTCCCTAGACTTCAAGATAAGAAAGATAAACAACACAACAACAAGAACAAGATAATGAAGATAAACAACTTGACATACAATATTCAAGAAACTAAGAACCCTAACAAGATGAGAGGACCCTAAGCCTAATGAATATTAACACCAAGCTCTTACAAAGACCAAAAGGCACTCAAACTACCTTAAAACCTTTGTTTCTAGCCAAGAGAGACAACACAAGGATTCCTCTCCTTGTGAGATCTAGATCCGGTTTCTTGGAGAAGAAAATGGAAGATATTTTGGTGTTTTAGGTTACAATTTCAGCATTCAAAATCAACTAGTGGATATCTCACTAACTCCTTCTATTTATACTACAACAAAAATAAGCAAAAGACCAAGACACCCTTCTTTTGTTGTGGCCTCCTTGAAGACTTAAGTTATTACACTTTAGGCCCCCTCTCCACACATAAGGACGTTGAGACCCTTGGTTGGTTCGGCCAACAACTCGCACACGGCCAATTGCATGAACAAGGCTTGGAGTGTTTGTAACTCCCGCGCTTGGCTTCGTGTGAAAGGCCGTGTACACGTAGGGGTAGTCATAACCGTATCACTTCCACACCCCTTGAGCTCACAACAAAACCCAAGAATACAACTTTATCAACACCAAAAGAACACTTCTCCATGTTGGCATACAACTTCTCCTTTCGGAGTACATCAAACACACATCTCAAATGCATTACATGATCATCAATAGACTTACTATACACCAACACATCATCAAAGTAAACCACCACAAAATTTCCAATATAAGGCTTCATTACATGATTCATTAGCCTCATAAATGTGCTAGGAGCATTGGTAAGGCCGAAGGGCATGACCAGCCACTCATATAGACCAAATTTGGTCTTGAATGCGGTCTTCCACTCATCACCGGGTTGCATGCGAATTTGGTGATAGCCGCTCCTAAGGTCCACTTTAGAAAACACACAAGATCCGTGGAGCTCATCTAGCATATCATCTAGTCTAGGGATCGGATGACGATACCTTATAGTGATTTTGTTGATGGCTCTACAATCGACGCACATGCGCCAAGTTCCGTCCTTCTTTGGCACCAAAAGCACCGGGACAGCACACGGACTCAAGCTTTCCTTGATATATCCCTTGTTGAGAAGCTCCTCAACTTGCCTTTCAAGCTCCTTAGTGTCCACGGGATTGCTCCTATAGGCCGGTTTGTTCGGAAGTTGTGATCCCGGCACCAAATCGATTTGGTGTTCAATGCCCCGAAGTGGGGGCAATCCTTGTGGAAGTTCTTGAGGAAACACATCTCCATACTCCTGCAACACACAAGAAATCAAAGGGGAAATGGAAGGATTAGTGGGGTTAGTACTAAAGCAGTGGGCCAAAAGTAGCATCGGCTTGTTTTCATCATGGTCCACGAAGAGTTCTTTCCTCCTAGCCAACATCACTACATTTTCCATCTCCCTTGGTGTGGGAACAGCCTCGGATGCCCCTACCTCCTCACCTACGGCATCCCCCCCCTTCTCTCCCTTCTCGGGTTCCTTCCCCTTTCCCTTTAACTCTCGCATCTTTTGATGCCACTCATTTACTTGGGAGGGTGAAAGAGGGTGAAGTGTGACCTTTCGGCCATCCTTCTCAAGCGTATACCGGTTGGTCCTCCCATCGTGTTTAGTAGACCTATCATATTGCCATGGTCTACCTAACAACAAGTGACATGCTTGCATTGGAATCACGTCACAAAGCACTTCGTCGTAGTAGTTTCCCACCTTGAACCGAATCACACATTGCCTTGTGACCCTTAATTCACCACAATCGTTCAACCATTGTAGCTTGTAAGGACTAGTGTGTGGAGTAGTCGGTAGTTTCAAGAAATTGACCATAGCATGACTCGCGACATTTGTACAACTTCCACTATCAATCACCATGGTGCACACACTCCCCTTTACAAGACACTTAGTATGGAATAGATTTTCCCTTTGACTCGGATCATCTATCGCCTTACTAATCATGACACGTCTAACCACAAAGTTTGGAACCACACACTCCCCTTCTTGTGGATAGACATCTTCACTATCATCCAATCCATCATCATTCGGTCCATTTTCAGCTTCCTCTCCATCTTGAGGCTCGGCCTCGTCTTCCCCCCTTTCGGAAACCACCTCCTCACCAAGGTAGTACACTTTCCCTTCTCGTAGGATCACATTACGCCGGTTCGGACATTCATTGGCCTTATGCCCCCAACCTTGGCACTTGAAGCATTGGAACCCCTTTAGATTGGGATATTTGTGAGCCTCCGGTCTTGGAGGAAACTTAGGAACCGTTTTGGGCTCGGGCAGCTTAGTAGGACCGGTTTGGTCCTTGTTTTTGGGCCAACCCGAGGGGGTTTGTACCCTTGCCTTGAAGGTTGATCTCTCCTTAAGTTCCCGTTCAATCTCTAGGGCCGCTTGGAATATACCGTCAATGGTTTCAAATCGGTGAAGGGTCAAGTGAGTGGAGATCTCTTTGTTCAATCCACACTTGAACCGGATGATGTCGTGACTGATTTGCTCCCCACGGTGATCAAGTTTCAACATGAGTTGTTGGAACTCGTCAAAATAGGCCATCACACTCTTGCTTCCTTGCCGCAAGCCATATAGCCTAGCAAGTAACTCATGACGATATCTCTCGGGAAGGTATCGTTGCCTCATCAAGTACCTCAACCGATACCAAGGTGGTGGCTGCCCAACAATTACTTCATTACCAAACCGTTTAACATACTCCCACCAAGTGTTAGCATAGCCCTCGAGGTGAGCTATAGCGTAGCAACTCTTTTTTTCTTCCGAGATGTCATTAACTTGGAAAACCTTGTCACAAGCCGATTCCCAAGTCAAGTAGGTCTCGGGGTCACTTTCACCCTTAAAGATAGGTAGGCTCAACTTGATGGTGTTGATGCCTACGTCTCTCTCTTGGTGTCGGTTTCCCCTATCTCCATACCCCCGGTATCTCCTAGGTTCTCCTCGACCCCCTCTTAACTCCTCCTCCCTCATATAAGTATCATCAAAGGCTCCCTCTCCATCATACTTCTCTCTACCGTATCCGTCAAAGTGGGCTGGTCGGCCTTGGCCATTTTGATTCGTAGGAATTGGAATTTGTGGTCTTTGGTTTAATGGAGCTTGGAAGGGAGGGTTCGGATTTAGTGGAGGTACTTGGCGCCCAAATCCCTCTTGTGGAATTGGAGGGGCTTGGAAATGTAGTGGTCTAGTGGAGTCTCGGTTTGGAGGAAAGTTGGTAGATTGGTTTGCGGTATTTAGTGGAGCTTGGGGTGCATTTAGCATTTGGTGGACCATTTCGGGAGTGATGGTTGCGGAGGAGGTCCGATCATGACCATTGGTAGAGACATGTAGAGGAGTCGATGGCCGAGAGTTCCTTTGACTCTCTACTTGATCTAGTCTCCCACTAATAGTCGATACTTCCCCCCTTATTGCTGCCAAGTCCCCTCTCACGGCCCCAAATTCCGAATTCATCCTTTCAAGTGTCCGAGTAACGGCCTCGAGAGTGGCCCTCATTGAGTCAAGGGCATTAGTATCCGCATTATGAGATGTTGTTCCTTCCATCGTCAAGGTATTAGCCGCTTTAGTCACCACAAGTTCGTGTTCCACAAGTGTTGTATAATTGGCTAGTAACCGTGAGATTTACAAGGTTTGAGTAAGCTCTTATCCGGAATGGATTCTTATTTGAAGACTCAAAGAATTCTTGCCGGACTAGAATTAAAATCAGCAACTCATTCAAACGAATAAAAGCACAGAAACAACCGTTGACACGAACAAACGGCTCAAGGAACTAGTTAACAACCTAGTAGGAAAGTACTAGTTTGTTAATTAGTTCTAAGACCAAGTAAGGGAAACCAAGAATCAACAATTAGCAACCAAAGAATATCCTAAGTTGAGCTTATAGTGACATGGTAGCATGCAATGGTCCCACACGTTCTTCTCCTCTCGGATTTTTCTCTTTCTTTCTCCTTTTTTTTTTTGTTCGGTTTTGGTGTTAAGATTCACACAACTTGTGAAAATTTGAAAAGTGTTTTGGTGGGAAAACTAAAATCTTGAAGTCTTCACTCTTTTTCAAACTCAAGAAAGTGGGTTTGGTTGACAAATTCCACAAAACAAGGATCCTTGATTTAGGGGAAGTGATTGACAAGACTACAAGTGATGGGTGCAAGTCTTTCACAACAACTTTATAATTTTACCACTTGAGCACACAACAAGATGAACACTTCAACAAGACGAACAAGATGACAAGTTCAAAAGATAAACACTTCAACAATCTTCAACAACTTCTTTGTCACATAAACACACAACCACCGAATTTCCTTTGGTTATCAACAACATTCAACTTTCGGCCACTACAAGTCACTACACAATATTCAAGTTTCAAGCTCAACTTTCGGATCTAGACACCTTAGTGTTGGTGAGAAAGAAACCAACACTAGAAACTCACTAAACAAGCAAAACAACACCTAGATCTAAACATACAACATCATTCTCGGTTTCAACATTTAGTGGACAGATTTCAGAATTTCTTGTGGTGTAGTTGTTTAAGCCGTGATCTAGCCCAAGATGGGTTATGTTGGAACACAACCGGTCTTGCTTTGATACCAAATGATACAAGATCAAACCAACAACACCAAGAGCTTCGGATTTCAGTCCAACAACACAAGATAACAAGTTTTAAGTTTCGGTTTTTCACTCCACAACCCGAGAACAACAAGTTGATGTTTCGGTTTTTCAACACACAAAAAGAAGAACAACAAGATAGGCAACAATGCTAGTGAATCGAAAAGAGCCCCACACGGCTTCTCTAGACTTTAAGATAACAAGATCAACCAACAACAACAACAAGATAAAGAAAGGTAGATAACTTGACATATAACATTCAAGAAACTAAGAACCCTAACATCAAGAGAGGACCCTAAGTCTAATGAATATAAACACCAAGTTCTTACGAGGACCAAGAGGCACTCAACGACCTCAAAACCCTTGTTTCTAGCCAAAGAGACAACACAAGTAGCCCTCTACTTGTGAGGAGATAGTGGCGGCTCCTATGAGTGAAATAGAGAGGAAATGTTTTGAGTTTTAGGTTACAACTTTTCAGATTTCAAAAACTAAGTCTAACTCACTATGATGTTCTATTTATACTACAACAAAAAGGAGTAAAAAGACCCATCCGCCCTTGCTTTCTTGTGGCAACCTTGGGGATTAGTTTATTACACTTTAGGACCCCTCTTCACACATAAAAATGTTTAGGTCCTTGGTTGGTTCGACCAACAACTCACACACGGCCATTTGCATGAACAAAGCTTGGAGTGTTTGTAATTCCCGAGCTTGGCTTCGTGTGAAAGGTCGTGTACCTGTGGAGGTTGCCTTAACCGTATCAGTAATTAAGAGTTGCCCCTTTGAGCTTTTCACTGAAATGAGCAACGGGCTTACCTTCTTGCATCAAAACAGCCCCGATGCCAACCTTACTAGCATCACACTCTATTTCAAACATCTTATCAAAATCGGGCAATTGCAATAAAGGCGCCGAGATGAGCGTAGCTTTCAAGGCCTCGAAAGCCCTAGCCTGCTCATCACCCCATTTAAAGGGTCCGTCCTTTCTAATACCTCGGTCAAGGGGGATGCTATGGAACTAAATCCTTTGACAAACCTCCTATAAAAGCTTGCCAACCCGTGGAAACTTCGGATTTCTCCAATAGTTTTAGGGGTCGGCCAACTTCGTATAGAGTCTATCTTGGAATCGTCCACTTCCACACCCCTTGAGCTCACGACAAAACCCAAGAATATAACTTTATCAACACCAAAAGAACACTTCTCCATGTTGGCATACAGCTTCTCCTTTCGGAGCACATTAAACACACATCTCAAATGCATTACATGATCATCAATAGACTTACTATACACCAACACATCATCAAAGTAAACCACCACAAACTTTCCAATATAAGGCTTCATTACATGATTCATTAGCCTCATAAATGTGCTAGGAGCATTGGTAAGGCCGAAGGGCATGACCAGCCACTCATATAGACCGAATTTGGTCTTGAATACGGTCTTCCACTCATCACCGGGTTGCATGCGAATTTGGTGATAGCCGCTCCTAAGGTCCACTTTAGAAAACAAACAAGATCCGTGGAGCTCATCTAACATATCATCTAGTCTAGGGATTGGATGACGATACCTTATAGTGATTTTGTTGATGGCTCTACAATCGACGCACATGCGCCAAGTTCCGTCCTTCTTTGGTACCAAAAGCACCAGAACAGCACACGGACTCATGCTTTCCTTGATGTATCCCTTGTTGAGAATCTCCTCAACTTGTCTTTCAAGCTCCTTAGTGTCCATAGGATTGCTCCTATAAGCCGTTTTGTTTGGAAGTTGTGAACCCGGCACCAAATCAATTTGGTGCTCAATTCCCCGAAGTGGGGGCAATCCTTACGGAAGTTCTTGAGGAAATACATCTTCATACTCCTGCAACACACAAGAAATCAAAGGGGAAATGGAAGAATTAGTGGGGTTAGTATTAAAACAATGGGCCAAAAGTAGCATCGGCTTGTTTTCATCATGGTCCACGAAGAGTTCTTTTCTCCTAGCCAACATCACTACGTTTTCCATCTCTCTTGGCGTGGGGACAGCCTCGGATGTCCCTACCTCCTCACCTACGGCATCCCCCCCTTTTCTCCCTTCTCGGGTTCCTTCCCCTTTCCCTTTAACTCTCTCATCTTTTGATGCCACTCATTTACTTGGGAGGGTGAAAGAGGGTGAAGTGTGACCTTTCGGCCATCCTTCTCAAGCGTATACCGGTTGGACCTCCCATCGTGTTTAGTAGACCTATCATATTGCCATGGTCTACCTAACAACAAGTGACATGCTTGCATTGGGATCACGTCACAAAGCACTTCATCATGGTAGTTTCCCACCCTAAACCGAATCACACATTGCCTTGTGACCTTCAATTCACCACAATCGTTCAACCATTGTAGCTTGTAAGGACTAGTGTGTAGTGTAGTTGGTAGCTTCAAGAAATTTACCATAGCATGGCTCGCAACATTTGTACAACTACCACTATCAATCACTAAAGTGCACACACTCCCCTTTACGTGACACTTAGTATGGAATAGATTTTCCCTTTGACTCGGGTCATCCACCGCCTTACTAATCATGACACGCCTAACCACAAAGTTTGGTACCACACACTCCCCTTCTTGTGGATAGACATCTTCACTACCCTCTAATTCAACATCATTCGGCCCATTTTCAGCCCCCTCTCCATCTTGAGGCTCGGCCTCATCCTCCCCCCTTTCGGAAACCACCTCCTCACCAAGGTAGTACACTTTCCCTTCTCGTAGGATCACATTACGCCGGTTCGGACATTCATTGGCCTTATGCCCCCAACCTTGGCACTTGAAGCATTGGAACCCCTTTGGGTTGGGATATTTGTGAGCCTCCGGTTTCGAAGGAAACTTAGGGACTGTTTTGGACTCGGGCAGCTTTGTAGGGCCGGGTTAGTCCTTGTTTTTGGGCCAACCCGAGGGGGTTTGTACCCTTGCCTTGAAGGTTGATCTCTCCTTAAGTTCCCTTTCAATCTCTAGGGCTGCTTGGAATATACCGTCAATGGTTTCAAACCGGTGAAGGGTCAAGTGAGTGGAGATCTCTTTGTTCAATCCACACTTGAACCGGATGATGTCGTGACTGATTTGCTCCCCACGGTGATCAAGTTTCAACATGAGTTGTTTGAACTCGTCAAAATAGGCCATCACACTCTTGCCTCCTTGCCGCAAGCCATATAGTCTAGCAAGTAACTCATGACGATATCTCTCGGGGAGGTATCGTTGTCTCATCAAATACCTCAACCGATACCAAGGTGGTGGCTGCCCATCAACTAATTCATTACCAAATCGTTTAACATACTCCCACCAAGTGTTAGCATATCCCTCGAGGTGAGCTATAGCGTAGCAACTCTTCTTTTCTTCCGAGATGTCATTAACTTGGAAAACTTTGTCACAAGCCGATTCCCAAGTTAAGTAGGTCTCGGGGTCACTTTCACCCTTAAAGATAGGTAGGCTCAACTTGATGGTGCTGATTCCTACGTCTCTCTCTTGGTGTCGGTTTCCCCTATCTCCATACCCCGGTATCTCCTAGGTTCTCCTCGACCCCCTCTTAACTCCTCCTCCCTCATATAAGCATCATCAAAGGCTCCATCTCCTTCATACTCCTCTCTACCGTATCCTTCAAAGTGGGCTGGTCGGCCTTGGCCGTTTTGATTCGGAGGATTTGGAATTTGTGGTCTTTGGGTTAGTGGAGCTTGGAATGGAGGGTTCGGATTTAGTGGAGGTACTTGGCGTCCAAATCCTTCTTGTGGAATTGGAGGGGCTTGGAAATGTAGTGGTCTAGTGGAGTCTCGGTTTGGAGGAAAATTGGTAGATTGGCTTGCGGTATTTAGTGGAGCTTGGGGTGCATTTAGCATTTGGTGGACCATTTCGGGGGTGATGGTTGCGGAGGAGGTCCGATCATGACCATTGGTAGATACATGTAGAGGAGTAGAAGGACGAGAGTTCCTTTGGCTCTCCACTTGTTCTAGTCTCCCACTAATAGTCGACACTTCCCCCCTTATTGCTGCCAAGTCTCCTCTCACGGCCCCAAATTCCGAATTCAACCTTTCAAGTGTTCGGGTAACGGCCTCAAGAGTGACCCTCATAGAATCAAGGGCATTAGTATCCGCATTATGAGACGTAGCCCCTTCCATTGTCAAGGTGTTATCCGCTTTAGTTCACCACAAGTTCGTGTTCCACAAGTGTTGTATAATTGGCTAGTAACCGTGAGATTTTTTTGGTATGAGTAAGCTCTTGTCCGGAATGGATTCTTGTTTGAAGACTCAAAGAATTCTTGCCGGACTAGAGTCAAAAATCAGCAATTCGATCAAACGAATAAAAGCACTCAAATAATCGTTGACACGAACAAACGGTTCAAGGAACTAGTTGACAACCTAGTAGGAAAGTACTAGTTTGTTGATTAGTTCTAGGACCAAGTAAGGGAAACCAAGGATCAACAATTAGCAACCAAAGAATATCCTAAGTTGAGCTTATAGTGACGTGGTAGCATGCAATGGTCCCACACGTTCTTCTTCTCTCGGTTTTTTCTTCTTCTCTCGGTTTTTCTCTTTCTCTTCTTTTTTTTTTTGTTTTGAGTTAATATTCACACAACTTGTTATAATTTGAAAAGTGTTTTGGTGGGAAAAACTAAAATTTTGTAGTCTTTCACCCCTTTTTCAAACTCAAGAAAGTGGGGGTTGGTTGACAAATCCCACAAAACAAGGCTCCTTGAATTAGGGAAAGTGATTGACAAGACTACAAGTGATGGGTGCAAGTCTTTCACAACAACTTTATAGCTTTACCACTTGAGCACACAACAAGATGAACAGGATGAACAAGTTCAAAAGATGAACACTTCAACAAACTTCATCAACTTCTTTAGCACATAATCACACAACCACCGATTTTTTTTTTGTTATCAACAACATACAACTTTCGGCCACTTCAAGTCACTACACAATGTTCAAGTTTCCAAGCTCAACTTTCGGATCTAGACACTTTAGTGTTGGTGAGAAAGAAACCAACACTAGAAACTCACTAAACAAGCAAAATAACACCTAGATCTAAACACACAACATCATTCTCGGTTTTCAACTTTTAATGGACAGATTTTTTTTTCAGAATTTTCTTTTGGTGTAGATTGTTTAAGCCGGGAACTAGCCCAAGATGGGTTATGTTGGAACACAACCGGTCTTGCTTTGATACCAAATGATACAAGATCAAACCAACAACACCAAGAACTTCAAGAGGGCTCGTATTTCAGAACAACAACACAAGCACAACAAGTTTTAGTTTTCGGTTTTTCAGCTTACAACACAAGAACAACAAGATAGAAAATAATGCTAGTGAATCGAAATGAGCCCCACACGGCTTCACTAGTCTTTAAGATAACAAAATCAGCAACAACAACAAGATAAGAAAGATAGATAACTTGACATATAACATTCAAGAAACTAAGAACCCTAACATCAAGAGAGGACCCTAAGTCTAATGAATATAAACACCAAGTTCTTACGAGGACCAAGAGGCACTCAACGACCTCAAAACCCTTGTTTCTAGCCAAAGAGACAACACAAGTATCCCTCTACTTGTGAGATACTAGGGGCGGCTCCAAAGAGTGGAAGAGAGAGGAAAATGTTTTGTGTTTTAGGTTACAAATTTCAGCATTCAAAAACTAAGGGATATCTCTCTAACATGTTCTATTTATACTACAATCAAAAGGGGTAAAATGACCCATCCGCCCTTGCCTTCTTGTGCCAACCTTGGAGAGTAGTTTATTACACTTTAGGACCTCTCTTCACACATAAAAACATTTAGGTCCTTGGCCGGTTCAATCACCAACTCACACACGGCCATTTGCATGAACAAAGCTTGGAGTTTTTGTAATTCCCGAGCTTGGCTTCGTGTGAAAGGCCGTGTACCTGTGGAGGCTGCCCTAACCGTATCACTCATTTTGCATCACGCACCCCTATGATAGACACCCTCAACTTAGGTTGTTTGTCTAAGTCAAGGTGCACAATGTCCAAGGAGGACCAGGGCCAAAATAGGTTCATTACAATGTTACTGTGAAGGTGATAGGTGTCTCAAAAAGAAATAGGCAATTAAGGATCAATGGATTTCATGCACACTGGGAAGGTTATTTAGGCTATAAGTGGACTAAATTAAAAAATACGGCAACCTAGGCAAGAAAAACTGTGAAAGTTCTAGATTTAACACACAAAAGGAACTAGGTAGTATCTCACACCCACATAGCAAAAAGGTACATCACAAACCACTACCTATTCGGTTCATGCAATTGTTAACAATGATTATCATGTCCCCAGCACTAATGCCATAAAAAGATTCACAGTAGTCACATACAGATACATATCACACAGTTAACACAGATAATTGGAGAGGTAGTTATCATTCCAAGAAAATTTAATAAAAATATGTCAACTGCTGTGGATACTTATTTTTCTCCCTGTTAACCACAACACATCACAATGCAAAAATAATACGCCTAAACATATTGATTCTACTGTGACAAGACTCCGGGGAAAAGAGGCACGACAATAAAATCCCCAGGAGGATATCAACACCCACAAGTAGCCCCAAAACCCTCAACTTAAAATCATGCAATGTCCCCAATGCATCAAACCAAAACAATAGAGTTAGAAATATACCTGTGGCACCATGGGTACAAAGATCTGAATTCAATCACATAATATGAATACAAACAGCAAAATACCTTAGGTTGCCTCCCAAGAAGCGCCTAATTTAGTGTCACAGCATGACAATATCCAGTCATCCCTTATGTCTCCAATTTGATGATTTAAATTGTTGGCCTATCTTTTGATCTTTACATCTTTTAGGTCCATTGGGAAAATATGATGGCAAGATAAGGAATGTTCTATCACGCCTTCGAAGACTTGAACCGCTTGCCTAATTTTGCATCGAACTTTTGTGTGAGATCATTGGGCAACGATGAGGATCTTAAAAAGCCACTAAATGGATATTGATTTTTAAGCTTCTTTGCCTTCAAGACTGGGGTTGTAGTCTACCCTTTTGGATAGATAAACTCCAAAATGTAAGAATTTTCCTCCTCATTTTCAAAATTCATCATTTGTTTGGGTGATTCGACTTTCATCAAATCCACCAAGAATGATATTGGAAAGTGGTTCGAATGAGGATTAACTCTCAATTTTGGAGTAGCATCCCTATTAGTATTTTTACACCGAAATGGACTAGAGTCTTCACAAGAATTGTGCTTGATTTCTTCTGTTGACTCTAGTACCATCTCCTCGTCTTTAGTATCTTTATTCATAAATGGTTTGGTTGGTCAGGAAATCATCGAGGATTGCTCAACATCAAGCTCATCATCAATATCGAATTCTTACTCCTCATCTTCACACTCGTTCATTATGTTAAATGATTCCACAGACAAGATATCATCTAAACATATTGTGGAAAAGTTCTTTGAATGCTTAAACTCTATATCCATATCCTCTATCATTCTTCTTTACTCGTTATTTTCCCTTATGTCTTGATGTATATCACGTATGATATCATTCGTTGTGTCCACACACTCCAACATTAGTTGAAGCATAGCTTTAATGCCACTCTTTTCGGTGCTTCATTCTTATTGTTCTTGACCATAAGACCTATCCTACTCATAAGAAGATCTATAATTTGGGTTAGCTCAATAGGGGGAGGGGGCATTTGGGCAATCACTCCAATATCCATCTGGACCACCACATAAAGAACAATCATACTCTCGGTAGGATAGAGATGGTACAGACATCTCTCTCCAGAGAGCATATCTACAAACTTGCCAAAAGTGAGGTCCATCACAATATGGACATGGATCATCAAGATAAGATTTCCAACCACCAAGCTTATGTTCATTCCACAATGCCATAGTAATAAGTAAACTAAAATAAAAATCTACCTAACACAAGAAATAAAAGAAAACTAAAAACAAATATTTACAAGTTTGAATTCAAGCTAGTAGGCTAAAATTTCAAACCAAGTCAATACACCAAATTGTTCCCTGGCAACGGCGCCATATTTGATAATGCTTAACTTACACATCAATTTAGTGCAAGGAAGTCGTCGCCAATATATTTACCCAACTTTAGAGTCGAGGTCAAATCCACAGGGAACAATATGAGTGACGATTAAACTAATTTGAAATGAAAGCTACAAGTTAAATTCAAACAACTGACACGAAATGACAAAATGGGGGTCTTTAATGGTTGACCAAGTGATTGTTAGTAATCAACAGTTTATGGAATAACCAAAATTATGTTCACTAGGGTTTACGGTACATGACAGATGCTATAAATAACTCAAGGTTCTCACGGTTGTTAGGATGACAAGCTATCATTATCGATGGTATGCTCGAATGTCTCTTGACTTATTCCAGCGTCTAATTTCCTAATCCTCTCGGACTTAGGGAATCACAACTGACTGGCCAGATTTTACCTCTGGTTAATCAACCTTGTTACAATGCTGATTATTAAACAAAGCCTTTCCGAGTCCCTGTTGATAATTCACTTCCTACTGTTTATGATTTCTTTCTCAAGCAAACCAAAGTAGGTACACCTATTGTTTGCAACCAACAGACATAAATTATAATCTCAAATTATCAAGAAATCCTAGCACTTATTAAACCTTGATTATTTAACACCTTATCATAACCTAACCCTAGATTCCATAATCTAGGTTAAAAGAGTTTAGCTACTCATGACGCATGAAACAAGCATGCAATTTTAATTCATAACTGAAAGGATTAACTTACAATGATGAATGAAATTGAAAGTGAATTTGTATTTGAATCACATGACAAAATACTCAAATATTGTTCTTGAGATAGGGAGGAAAGATATCATCTGTTCTCCTTAATAATAGATGATTCATGCTCAAAATCCTAAAAGTGCAATATATACTTAATTCTAAATAAGGAAACAAAAATTAAGGTTTCAGTTTTCTCTTCGAAATAGACAACAACGATCTAGACGACGTGTCCAAGATGTCGTCAAAGATTCCACTGAATTGTCATCTTCTGATTCTTCTAACGGTAAATCTGATGGCGTGTCAAATATGTGATAGCGCATAAAAAATGTCGTCACATTTTTATTGGAAATCAGCATGATCTGCTTCAAGTTGATGATAATTTTTACGTCTCATCTCAGATTGAACGGCGCTTCCAAAATATCATCACATTTCTTCTCAACTCCTCAGGTTATTTCTAAGCTTGACATCAACTTTGATAGCCTGTCCCATGTCTGACGATGCTTCAGAAATGGCGTCAGCTATAGTTTAGCTTATTCACATCAAATTTCAGCAGATTTAGTTTTCTTTACTTTGGTTTCCTCCCCGATCACTTGTATCTGTATTAAAACAATAAAGAACAATAAAAACAACAAAAGTTGCTTAAGGCTTTACAATTATTTAGAGTTAAAAGCCTCAAATATGTTAGCATCTGCTCACACATCAATCATACCTTACAAATTAATAGTCTATAGAAATCAATAAGTACCAAGTTCACTATTTAATCAACTATCATATAAATTCCCACCCCATCTTGCAAAATATCAATAATTACATTACAAATAAGCCCAATCTAGTCTACGGGTAAGCCTAACCTACCTTGAATCAAAGCAACTCACGAATGAATGAGCTTTTCCTTTGCTTTTAGAGAAGCTTCTTCTTCCACAAGCAATGCTATCAACAATAAAATCTAACCATTGAAACAAGAATAACAATACCTATTAAAGCACCATTGTGCCATGGGTTTCAAATGGACACCAAAACCCCAATTGGGTTTCACCGTTGGAAAGGAGTTTCCAAGACCAACCCATAGCCTAACTATCTTTAGGGAGTTAAAACCCTATAGTAATTTGAGTCAATTACTCAATTTTGGGGCTACGATTGACCCACAATAATTTAGGGGTTTTGATTCAAGAAACCATGAAATCAATACCAAATTAGAGGAATTATTACCTTATATTGCAGCAAAAATCTATCATACAAGTTTTTTAAGCTCCAATTGAACCCACAACACACACTTAGAAGGTTCTACACTCCATTAGGGTTTCTAGGTTAAGAGAGAGGCATAAAATGGAAAAAATTCATGCAAGATAGAACTTAAATATGGACCACCCAGCCCTCTGATGGAGCGGTCGCAGCCCCCGTGTCATCGCTGTCGCGGTGTTGTGGTCGTACCTCTTTCACCATGTTTGCGGCATCTCAATGCATGCTATGCATGGCTGAAGCTTGGAACTTAGTTCGAGTTTCAACCAATCCCTCGAAATGCATTCGGGGTTTTTTTCAAACAATTAAGATATGAAACCACATAGTTTTCAACGTTTCGGACGCATTGGCAAAGTCAGATTTTGCATATGAGGCTGTTTTACTAAAGTTTTTTCTTATTCGTCAATTTGGACCAACGAAGACTTCAAATTGAGAAAAAGGTTTCTAAAACCCAAATGACCCATCAGGTCGCAGGTCATTAGTTACTTGAGACGGCTATGTAGAAGCTCTATTGTAGTTTGCAATCAAGAATATGGATAATGACCTGAACGGTCATTACATGTGATTTGTTTACCTTTAGGGAATCTTTAAGAATTTCCTTTGACCAGCTCTAGTGGTGTATATTTCACTAGGAACTGGTACCTTGATGCCTGCAGCTTCTTTATTCTAACACTTTGATGTTGTTTATTACTACCTATCTTAGAGTTATGTCTGAGCACTTGAGGGTCATAGGATACAAAAATCCCATATTAAGGTGAACCATCAAAAGTTTCAACCATTTGGGAAACATTGTGAGATTCACCCATAGATTCAAACCTATCCCATACAATTTCAGTTCATTCCACCATAGCATTAAGTTGAGCACTTTTAACTAATATATTTGACAAAGTTACCTTTTCCATAGGTACTTCTCCTGTACATAATATTTCAATTGTTTTCTCAAACATTAAGGCATCTTGCGCACTAAAATTTACTTAGAATTCTGATATTGGGTTATTATAGCACCAGGTTCCTGATTTTGGTTCTTCAATATAGTAGTAGTTTCTTTTTCAATGTATAAACTCAAATACCCTTGCTCATATTCAATGGTTTTCTTTATGATGCCTTACTATTTATCTTATCCGTAATTTCCAAATCCGCAGTCTCAATAATTTTTTTAGAGACATTTTGAAAGTTATATTGATTGGAATGATTTAGGGAACTAAACGAGTGTCACTACCCAAAAACCAAGGTTCATGATGGCACTTGTACTAGTAAGCCTTGACCGGTAATCCTAGCACCCAAACATATAACAAATGGGAAAACAATAGAAAAATCCAAGGTAAGGATTCTAGAACAAAGCCGAACCATACATATACAATAATAGCAGAAAACAAACATAACAAAGATACCATAAATATTAAAAAATCAGGTGTCACAGTGTAAGAATGAAATAAAAACATATTGATATCAAAATATACAACTGATAGTCCAAAAGGAACATAATGTGTCTCTGAATATGAAAACAATACATAAACTAAACAAATAGATGTAGAAGATCAACTCTAGAAGCATAGATCTATTGTTACCTTGAAAATACTCCAAACACCGCCAGAGTCAGCTACTGTATTGCGCACTAGTACCTGGATCTGCACCAAGAGGGTGCAGTAGGGGTGAGTATGGTCAATTCATACTAAGTAGATATCATAGTGAGCAAAATATAAAATAAAGCATATTAAATTCATACATGGGTACGTCAACTGCGATCATAAAATGTCCCATACGGTAGCCCAAATCGTCTCCATTAATTGATCTAAAATATACTCAAACCAAAATACAAGTACAAGAAAGAGAACAAATAGATAGATATGAAATCAAGAATAAAAATACAATACAAAATTTGCATAATTTTAAAATGCAATGACGAATATGTTGATGATGATTATGATTATGTGATGCACAAGGATATCGTACAACCTCCATATACATCTACGGAGATGTTCTCTACAGGTAGGAACCATTGGGAGTTTCTAAAGACATATCCAATAAAATATACAATATCAATAACTCCTCTTCGACATGTGCATAAGTAGAGGGTTTTTAATGATGTCACATTTTCTATCAGAAAAAGCCAGTATTTTCATGGTAGTACAAATGTTTCATGAATATGTATGATATGAGGATGTAGTGCTCACAACCAACCAGATTGAGAATTTTCAAATCTAGCTAATCTACCAACCACGTAAGCCAATAATCCACTTGATATGCCAACCATCCATAGTCTAATATAGTCTATAAACCAATAGAGTAAGATGTACAATAATATGCCATTTGATACCACACATTTACAAATTTAGACATTTTCCAACCAAGAAGAAGACAACTAATTACATAAATACTAGGCCAATAACATCATATAAGATCCCACGCAGTCAAACATAACAATTAATGTCTCAAAACCATAAAATAACACAACATAGACCCCTCCCCCTCAGGCATAAAATATTAATAAAGCCATTTTTCATGATTAGTTCCCACACCAATAACATGATTTTATATGAGGTAGTCGGAAGAAAGTTAAGCAATAACCAACCTTAAATAAAGAAAATCGAGTTCAAAAAGCCATCAACACAGAGACTTCCCCCTCACAATCGGACACAAAACTAAGTAAAACATACAAATATAGAATCTCCATCAAAATGAAACCAATGATAACCATATTTCCTAGTTTTGAGTAGGGATCAAAACCGACCCCTGAAATATGCTTCAAAAAAAGGGTAGAATTGGAATCTTAGTTAAAAAATATATTATGCATGATTAAAGGAAGCTATAGAAGAAAACCCATGTGAAAACGGGTAGAAATTGGGGTTTTAATTGAAGTTACTAAGTTAGGGCATCAGAACCAAAATCCCCAAATTTCACTTTTGAAATCGAGTTTTAAAAAGGTTTAAATAATAAAAATATTTGAAACAGGTATTTGAAGCTTACACAATCTTGAAAATTGAAGAAATCACCAAAACACTCAAAAACCCCAAGCTCCAAGAGTCAAAATGGTGAAAAATCATGAAAATATGGTATATATATGCCTAGGTGCCACTAAAGCGGATCCTGGGATGCTTTAGTGTTCAACGCTAAACCACCCATGTGACCTCCAAAGCACTACATCACTTAGGTGGCAAGCTGCTAAAGCAGACCCTGGGTTACTTTAGTGGTCAGCACCAAAGCGCCCAAGTGACCTCTAAAGCGGTCTATGCTGGGATGGCTAGGGCAGCTAAAGCGCCCATACAACCACTTTAAAGGTCACACAATTTTTATAGCACCAGCTGTGGATATTACGAAACCCTCGAGATTTATTTTGAATCCCAATAATGTAAACTAACTATGCTATATTGTAAAATTTGACGCGCCATAATCAATAACAATATTAAATTAAAAAAACATTTTCACAATATTGACCCTCATAGCCTAATTTTACAATTTTTAAAACGAGGGTTAAAGTGATATACAAAAGCCGTAAAACCACACCAACTATGTTACCAACCTAAAATCGATGTTCAAGATCTGCTGGCGCAGTCCGTTTTGCCATCTAACGCATAGAACAATAAATGTTGGCTGGAGTCAACTACTAATTCTTTTAACCTCCAAACACCACAAACTCACACAAATCACAATGAAATCCATTTGAAACCGTGCTAATTATCTCCACACCTAATAAATACCACAATGCAAGCATGGGGAGGGGTAAAATTATCAAATCACATAGAAATAAATAGTTCCAAAAAGTCATAAAAAATTAAATCGTTACACCATCCACCATGAAGAAGCACGTTTGTCATCAAACTAAAGGAAAATGAAATACCTTAATCAACAAAAAGTTAGGGATAGCTACCATGCATATTGGACTTTACCTCCTAAGTAGCCACATCTACAGATCTATGTTTTAATTGACCATAACCACTGGAATATCTCTAGAATGCAACCGTCTAACACCCCTTGCTAGAATAAAGATGGGCTCTTCAACAAAATATAACCTCTCATCTAAGCATGCTAACTCCCAACAAACGACATAAGACTTATCCTGAATATAATGTTGAATAATAGAAACATAAAAAGCCTGATGAACAACTAATAAATTAGGGTATAATTCAAACTCATAAATCATATCCCTAATAGTTTAATGAATCTCAAAAGGTGATACGGTTAGGGCAGCCTCCACAGGTACACGTCCTTTCACACGAAGCCAAGCTCGGGAATTACAAAAGTTCCAAGCTTTGTTCATGCAAATGGCCGTGTGTGAGTTGGTGATTGAACCAACCAAGGACCTAAACGTTTTTATGTGTGAAGAGAGGTCCTAATGTGTAATAAACTACTCTCCAAGGTTGGCACAAGAAGCAAGGGCGGATGGGTCATTTTACCCCTTTTGTTTGTAGTATAAATAGAACATGTTAGAGAGTTATTCCTTAGTTTTTGAATGCTGATTTTTGTAACCTAAAACACTAAACATTTCCTCTCTCTTCCACTCATAGAAGCCGCCCCTATTATCTCACAAGTAGAGGGATACTTGTGTTGTCTCTTTGGCTAGAAACAAGGGTTTTGAGGTCGTTGAGTGCCTCTTGGTCCTCGTATGAACTTGGTGTTTATGTTCATTAGACTTAGGGTCCTCTCTTGATGTTAGGGTTCTTAGTTTCTTGAATGTTATATGTCAAGTTATCTATCTTTCCTTATCTTGTTGTTGTTGTTGATTTTGTTATCTTAAAGTCTAGTGAAGCCGTGTGGGGCTCTTTTCGATTCACTAGCATTGTTGTCTATCTTGTTGTTCTTGTGTTGTGGGCTGAAAAACCAAAACTTAAACTTGTTGTTCTTGTGTTGTTGGACTGAAATCCGAGCCTACTTGAAGCTCTTGGTGTTGTTGGTTTGATTTTGTATCATTTGGTATCAAAGCAAGACCGGTTGTGTTCCAACATAACCCATCTTGGGCTCGTTCACGGCTTAAACAAAATACACCAAAAAGAAATTCTGAAAATCTGTCCATTAAAAGTTGAAACCAAGAATGATGTTGTATGTTTAGATCTAGGTGTTTTTTTGCTTGTTTAGTGAGTTTCTAGTGTTGGTTTCTTTCTCACCAACACTAAAGTGTCTAGATCCAAAAGTTGAGCTTGAAGACTTGAACATTGTGTAGTGACTTGAAGTGGCCGCAAGTTGTATGTTGTTGATAACCAAAAAAAAAAAATCGGTGGTTGTGTGTTTATGTGCTAAAGAAGTTGATGAAGTTTGTTGAGGTGTTCATCTTTTGAACTTGTTCACCTTGTTCATCTTGTTGTGTGCTCAAGTGGTAAGACAAGCTATAAAGTTGTTGTGAAAGACTTGCACCCATCACCTTTTAGTCTTGTCAATCACTTTTCCCTAATTCAAGGATCCTTGTTTTGTGGGATTAGTCAACCAAACCCCACTTTCTTGAGTTTGAAAAGGGTGAAATACTACAAGATTTTATTTTTCCCAGCAAAACACTTTGCAAACTATAACAAGTTGTCTGAATATTAACACAAAACAAAAAAAAAAGGAGAGAGAAGAAGAACGTGTGGGACCATTGCATGCTGCCACGTCGCTATAAGCTCAAGTTAGGATATTCTTTGGTTGCTAATTGTTGATCTTTGGTTTCCCTTACTTGGTCCTAGAACTAATTAACAAACTAGTACCTTCCTACTAGGTTGTCAACTAGTTCCTTGAACCGTTTGTTCGTGTCAATGATTATTTGAGTGCTTTTATTCGTTTGAACGAATTGCTGATTTTTGACTCTAGTCCGGCAAGAATTCTTTGAGTCTTCAAACAAGAATCCATTCCGGATAAGAGCTTACTCATACCTTAAAAATCTCACGGTTACTAGCCAATTATACAACACTTGTGGAACACGAACTTGTGGTGAACTAAAGCGGATAATACCTTGACAATGGAAGGAGCTACGTCTCATAATGTGGATACTAATGCCCTTGATTCTATGAGGGTCACTCTTGAGGCCGTTACCCGGACACTTGAAAGGTTGAATTCGGAATTTGGGGCCGTGAGAGGGGACTTGGCAGCAATAAAGGGGGAAGTGTCGACTATTAGTGGGAGATTAGAACAAGTGGAGAGTCAAAGGAACTCTCGTCCTTCTACCCCTCTACATGTATCTACCAATGGTCATGATAGGACCTCCTCCGCAACCATCACCCCCGAAACAGTCCACCAAATGCTAAATGCACCCCAAGCTCCACTAAATACCGCAAGCCAAACTACCTATTTTCCTCCAAACCGAGACTCCACTAGACCACTACATTTCCAAGCCCCTCCAATTCCACAAGAGGGATTTGGACGCCAAGTACCTCCACTAAATCCGAACCCTCCATTCCAAGCTCCATTAACCCAAAGACCGCAAATTCCAAATCCTCCGAATCAAAACGGCCAAGGCCGGCCAGCCCACTTTGAAGGATACGGTGGAGACGAGTATGAAGGAGATGGAGCCTTTGATGATGCTTATATGAGGGAGGAGGAGTTAAGAGGGGGTCGAGGAGAACCTAGGAGATATCGGGGGTATGGAGATAGGGGAAACCGATACCAAGAGAGAGACGTAGGCATCAACACCATCAAGTTGAGCCTACCCATCTTTAAGGGTGAAAGTGACCCCGAGACCTACTTAACTTGAGAATTGGCTTGTGACAAAGTTTTCCAAGTTAATGACATCTCGGAAGAAAAGAGGAGTTGCTACGCTATAGCTCACCTCGAGGGATATGCTAACACTTGGTGGGAGTATGTTAAACGATTTGGTAATGAATTAGTGGATGGGCAGCCACCACCTTGGTATCGGTTGAGGTATTTGATGAGACAACGATACCTTCCCGAGAGATATCGTCATGAGTTGCTCGCTAGATTATATGGCTTGCGGCAAGGAGGCAAAAGTGTGATGGACTATTTTGATGAGTTCCAACAACTCATGTTGAAACTTGATCATCGTGGGGAGCAAATCAGTCACGACATCATCAGGTTCAAGTGTGGGTTGAACAAAGAGATCTCCACTCATTTGACCCTTCACCGGTTTGAAACCATTGACGGTATATTCCAAGCGGCCCTAGAGATTGAAAGGGAACTTAAGGAGAGATCAACCTTCAAGGCAAGGGTACAAACCCCCTCGGGTTGGCCCAAAAACAAGGACCAACCCGCCCCTACGAAGCTGCCCGAGTCCAAAACAGTCCCTAAGTTCCCTCCGAAACCGGAGGCTCACAAATATCCCAACCCAAAGGGGTTCCAATGCTTCAAGTGCAAAGGTTGGGGGCATAAGGCCAATGAATGTCCGAACCGGCGCAATGTGATCCTACGAAAAGGGAAAGTGTACTACCTTGGTGAGGAGGTGGTTTCCGAAAGGGGGGAGGATGAGGCCGAGCCTCAAGATGGAGAGGGAGCTGAAAATGGGCCGAATGATGATGAATTAGATGGTAGTGAAGATTTCTATCCACAAGAAGGGGAGTGTGTGGTTCCAAACTTTGTGGTTAGACGTGTCATGATTAGTAAGGCGATAGATGACCCGGGTCAAAGGGAAAATCTATTCCATACTAAGTGTCTTGTAAAGGGGAGTGTGTGCACCTTGGTGATTGATAGTGGTAGTTGTACAAATGTTGCGAGCCATGCTATGGTAAATTTCTTGAAGCTACCAACTACACTACACACTAGTCCTTACAAGCTACAATGGTTGAACGATTGTGGTGAATTAAAGGTCACAAGGCAATGTGTGATACGGTTTAAGGTGGGAAACTACCACGATGAAGTGCTTTGTGACGTGATCCCAATGCAAGCATGTCACTTGTTGTTAGGTAGACCATGGCAATATGATAGGTCTACTAAACACGATGGGAGGTCCAACCGGTATACGCTTGAGAAGGATGGCCGAAAGGTCACACTTCACCCTCTTTCACCCTCCCAAGTAAATGAGTGGCATCAAAAGATGAGAGAGTTAAAGGGAAAGGGGAAGGAATCCGGAAAGGGAGAAAAGGGGGGGGATGCCGTAGGTGAGGAAGTAGAGACATCTGAGGCTGTCCCAACGACAAGGGAGATGGAAAATGTAGTGATTTTGGCTAGGAGGAAAGAACTCTTCGTGGACCATGATGAAAACAAGCCGATGTTACTTTTGGCCCATTGTTTTAATACTAACCCCATTAATTCTTCCATTTCCCCTTTGATTTCTTGTGTGTTGCAGGAGTATGAAGATGTATTTCCTTAAGAACTTCCGCAAGGATTGCCCCCACTTCGGGGAATTGAGCACCAAATTGATTTGGTGTCGGGTTCACAACTTCCAAACAAACCGGCCTATAGGAGCAATCCCATGGACACTAAGGATCTTGAAAGACAAGTTGAGGAGCTTCTCAACAAGGGATATATCAAGGAAAGCATGAGTCTGTGTGCTGTTCCGGTGCTTTTGGTACCAAAGAAGGACAGAACTTGGCGCATGTGCGTCGATTGTAGAGCCATCAATAAAATCACGATAAGGTATCGTCATCCACTCCCTAGACTAGATGATATGTTAGATGATCTCCACGGATCTTGTTTGTTTTCTAAAGTGGACCTTAGGAGTGGCTATCACCAAATTTGCATGCAACCCGGTGATGAGTGGAAGACCGCATTCAAGACCAAATTCGGTCTATATGAGTGGCTGGTCATGCCCTTCGGCTTTACCAATGCTCCTAGCACATTTATGAGGCTAATGAATCATGTAATGAAGCCTTATATTGGAAAGTTTGTGGTGGTTTACTTTGATGATGTGTTGGTGTATAGTAAATCTATTGATGATCATGTAATGCATTTGAGATGTGTGTTTGATGTGCTCCGAAAGGAGAAGCTGTATGCCAACATGGAGAAGTGTTCTTTTGGTGTTGATAAAGTTATATTCTTAGGTTTTGTCGTGAGCTCAAGGGGTGTGGAAGTGGACGATTCCAAGATAGACTCTATTCGAAGTTGGCCGACCCCTAAAACTATTGTAGTAATCCGAAGTTTCCACGGGTTGGCAAGCTTTTATAGGAGGTTTGTCAAAGGATTTAGTTCCATAGCAGCCCCCTTGACCGAGGCAATTAGAAAGGACGGACCCTTTAAATGGGGTGATGAGCAGGCTAGGGCTTTTGAGGACTTGAAAGCTATGCTCATCTCGGCGCCTTTATTGCAATTGCCCGATTTTGATAAGATGTTTGAAGTAGAGTGTGATGCTAGTAAGGTTGGCATCGGGGCTGTTTTGATGCAAGAAGGTAAGCCCGTTGCTTATTTCAGTGAAAAGCTCAAAGGGGCAACTCTTAATTACTCAACTTATGATTTGGAGTTGTACGCCCTTGTTAGAGCCTTGGGAAATTGGCAACATTATTTGTGGCCTAAGAAGTTTGTGATACGAATGGATTATGAGTTGTTGAAACACCTTAAGAGCCAAGACAAGTTGAATAGGCGTCATGCTAAGTGGATTGAGTTCATCGAGACTTTCCCTTATGTAATTCATTACAAAAGGGGAAAGGAAAATGTTGTTGCCGATGCCTTGTCTAGGAAGCATGTGCTTGTTGCTACCTTGTCTTTGAAATTGATGGGTTTTGAGAGCTTGCGGTTGTTGTATCCCGAGGATCCTACCTTTGCTCCTATTTTTAGGGAATGCGAAGAGTGGGGAAGGGACCGTTGGCTTAAGTAGAATGACCATTCCTCCTACTCTCGGTTCGATGGGTATTTGTTCAAGGGGAGGAGGTTGTGTGTTCCTTCTAGTTCTTGGAGGGAATTATTTGTGAGGGAGGCCCATGACGGAGGCCTCATGGGTCACTTTGGGGTAGACAAGACCCTCGGAATCTTAGAGGAGAACTTCTATTGGCCCAAAATGCGCAAAGACGTCACTAAAATTTGTAGTCAATGCGTGGCCTGCCGGAGTGCGAAGTCTCGTCTCCTACCACAAGGATTATACACCCCACTCCCTACTCCCCTTAGGCCTTGGTTGGACATTTCGATGGATTTTGTTTGGGGGCTGCCAAGGACTAGAAAGGGCCGAGATAGCATTTTTGTTATTGTTGATAGATTCTCTAAAATGGCTCATTTTATTCCATGTGCTAAAACCGAGGATGCTCGTAGTGTAGCTTCATTATTTGTTGCACATGTTGTAAAGCTTCACGGGGTACCAAGGACTATTGTGAGCGATAGGGACTCCAAGTTCCTAAGTCTCTTTTGGAAGTCCATGTGGGGTAGGCTTGGAACGAAGTTACTTTTCTCCACGTCTTGTCACCCACAAACCGATGGCCAAACGGAGGTAGTAAATAGAACCTTGGGGTCTATGCTACGTTCTATGGTTAAAGGTAAACTGACTTCATGGGAAGATCACCTACCCTTGGTGGAATTTGCATACAACCGGGTAATATATTCGAGCACGGGAATGACTCCCTTTGAATGTGTTTACGGCCTGAATCCCCTTACCCCTTTAGATCTCACTCCTTTGTCTAGTGATCTCATGACCAGCTTAGATGGAAATAAAAGAGCGGAGGCAATGAAGAAAATGCATGAGATGGTGCGGATCAAGCTTGAAAAGAAGAACAAGAGATTGCAAAAAGGGTAAACAAAGGGAGAAGAAGGCTTGTGCTTGAACCCGGAGATTGGGTGTGGGTGCATCTTCGAAACGATCGGTTTCCAGCTCAAAGGAAGTCCAAATTGCTGCCAAGGGGTGATGGTCCTTTCCAAGTACTTGAGAGAATCAATGACAACGCCTACAAGATTGACCTTCCACCGGAATATCAAGTGCACAACATTTCCAACGTTGGTGATCTCTCCCTTGTGGATGCGGTTGAAGATGACCAAATGCTGAATTTGAGGTCAAATTCCTCTCAAGATGGAGAGGATGATATGGTTAGGGCATCCTCCACAGGTACACGGCCTTTCACACGAAGCCAAGCTCGGGAATTACAAAAGCTCCAAGCTTTGTTCATGCAAATGGCCGTGTGTGAGTTGGTGATTGAACCAACCAAGGACCTAAACGTTTTTATGTGTGAAGAGAGGTCCTAATGTGTAATAAACTACTCTCCAAGGTTGGCACAAGAAGCAAGGGCGGATGGGTCATTTTACCCCTTTTGTTTGTAGTATAAATAGAACATGTTAGAGAGTTATTCCTTAGTTTTTGAATGCTGATTTTTGTAACCTAAAACACTAAACATTTCCTCTCTCTTCCACTCATAGAAGCCGCCCCTATTATCTCACAAGTAGAGGGATACTTGTGTTGTCTCTTTGGCTAGAAACAAGGGTTTTGAGGTCGTTGAGTGCCTCTTGGTCCTCATAAGAACTTGGTGTTTATATTCATTAGACTTAGGGTCCTCTCTTGATGTTAGGGTTCTTAGTTTCTTGAATGTTATATGTCAAGTTATCTATCTTTCCTTATCTTGTTGTTGTTGTTGATTTTGTTATCTTAAAGTCTAGTGAAGCCGTGTGGGGCTCTTTTCGATTCACTAGCATTGTTGTCTATCTTGTTGTTCTTGTGTTGTGGGCTGAAAAACCGAAACTTAAACTTGTTGTTCTTGTGTTGTTGGACTGAAATCCGAGCCTACTTGAAGCTCTTGGTGTTGTTGGTTTGATTTTGTATCAAAAGGTCTAATGTATCTGGGGCTAAGCTAGCCTATCTTCCAAAACTACATCACGCCCTTCATGGATGACACACGCATGAATACTTGATCAATAATAGTAAATCTTATGTCATGAAGCCTATGATTCACATAGCACTTTTGCCTACTATGAGGCACTCAAAATCTTTCCTTAATGACTAAAACTATATCCCAAGAGTCGTAAATTAAGTCCATACCTTGAGGTCTAATTTAAGAATAATCAAACAAACCAACTAGAGAGCGACAACACCTACCATACAAACCCTTGAAAGGAGACATCGTAATACTTGGGTGGTAGCTATTATTATATACAAACTTCGCCCAAGCTAGATGTTTCTCCCATTGACCTCCAAAGACCATAATACAAGTGTAGAGCATATCCTCAAAAACCTGAGTAGTCTACATAGACTGACCGTTTGTCTTTGGGTGAAAAGTTGTACTAAGATCAACTCGGGTACCCAACTCTTCCTGAAAAGTCATCCATATGTGAGATTTGAATATTAAACCCTTGTCTAAGATTATAATCACTGGAACACCATGAAGATGAACTATATCACAAATAAATATACGAGCCAATCTATTAGTATTGAAGTAAACCTAGACCAAAATGAAATGAGAAGATTTGGTCAATCGATCAACGTTGACTTAAACATTTTCAAAACTATGATAAGTATAAGGAAACCCAGTCATAGAGACGATAGTGATTCAATTTTATTTTCACTCGAGAATGGGTAACATCTGAAGTAAACCACCAGGCACTGAGCTTCACCCGCGGACAACATAGGCACTGATATACAAAATGTGTTATATCCTTTCTTATAAATCCCCATTAATTGTGTTGTCTCAAATCATGATACATCTTTATAGCTCTCAAATGAACAAAATACATGGAATAATGAGCCTCCTAAAAAATCAGTCTCACCCAATCACCCACTCTCGGTATATAAGCTCGGCCTCCAATCCTCTAAATGCCATTAGAATCAAATAAGGGTTCCTTGGACTCTCCTCTCAACACCTTATCTTGAATCACTCTAAACCTAACAGCATTAAACTCATGATCCCAAATCTACTCTATAAAGAAAGACCTAGCTTGAAAAATTGCACAAAACACAAACAGGGTTCAAAATATTACGCCTAACCATCTAGTTAGGTAAAGACTAAACTACTAAGGCGAAGGGCCTCTCCTGGGTCAAAAATTAAACCAAGCTACCCATGCTTGTCGACTTTCAACCTAAGGAATCCTCAACAAATTAGCCTTTGCCAAATAATAGAAAATGGTTAGGTCATAAACCTTAAGTAACTCAAGAAAATGGTGTTGCCTCATATTAATATCTCGATGAGTGAAGAAATACTAAATGTTGTGATAATCTGCAAAAAATATTACAATAGACTCCATAGATGTATTACCTTTACAACTTCAAAGTAAGAACAACCTTCACAACTCTAAAGTGGGGATAAGGTAATTCCTCTTGTGGGGCTTCAACCGAAAAGAAGCATATGCAATCACCTTACCCTCCTTCATCAACCCAACACCGAACCCAACACCTGAAGCATCATAAATGTCATGACCCAATTTCTCAAGTCATGATGGCACCTACCTTATCCCACCAGTAGGCAATGCAAGCCCTAGCCCAGAATGATAGGTAACCCGCTAACGGGTATAAACAAGAAAAAATATAGATGATGATAACAATAGTAATGATATATGCCAAACATAAAGGGATCATATATTATATATTAAAATGAGAGAGAGGAATATGACCAAATATACAAATAAATCCCTCACAAGACCTAGTAAGGTCAGTGCTAGAGCCATACAAAAAAGATAACCAGGGTCTTAGGCAGAATAGAAAAGATACATAATATATACATGAAGTCTTGAGTACAAAAGGCTAAACTGGATTAAATAGAGGAGGATCACCCTCCAGCGACAATAAGCTCACTCTACTCTAAATCAGTACTGAGAGGTAGGAACCACATTAATGCAGATTGCTAGTACCCAAATCTGCATCAAGAAAAAAATACCGAAGTGTAGTGTGAGTAAAAAAGAAATGGGTACTAGTAGGCATCATCGGCCGACTGAGCTCAAAACAGGTAAAGTATAACTAAAATGTGATGGTGTAATCTAAGTCAATGGTATAAGGGATAGAAAGGTAAATCAACTACCAACTACACAAATGCAATAAAGGAATAAGTATAAGTAATTCAAAATATAAATAACATAGTAATAATGGAAAATCAAACATAACTTAACCGGGGCCCCATAAGCCTGCTAGGCATACTAATGAACACAATTAACCAAACCGTGCCTCCATAAGCCAGTGTTACACATAAGAAATAATTAATGAAACTAAATATGAATAATCCATAACTGAACCCCAGCCCACAAAATCATAGTAGCTATCCATATGTGAACCAGGTTTGAATCAGTACCATTGGATAGTAATGAGAGGCCAAATATCGAGCTCGAATTAGTAATGGTGGATAAATACAAGAGGCCATATGCCAGATTTAAATCATAAATAGTGGGTAATAATGAGAGGCTACATATGTGTCATACAATAGAACTCATAATAAGATGTTGGACTCAATCATAACTCAGCGGAACTACATCTCCCAGAACAATAATAATCAGTGTCAAAATTTCAAAGTCACCATACCCAAATCCCGAACTCAAAAACTCACAGAAATTATACCTAACTATAAAGTTACAATCCAAATCATACTATAACCAGTGCCAGTGGAATACCAAAATTCACAATCAATGACTGAAATAAATTTATATGTTGAACCTAAACAAAAATTAAAATACATTTAACTAACCATTTACATATCTTAATTTAAAAAGGTCAAATCCAAGGTTTCACAACTTAATTCCACTTCCTAAAGTGATATATTCTATAATATACTAAAAGACTACATACCAAAATTTACTATAACCGGGTCCTAACCAAATAAATTCGGCATTATATATATAAAAAATAGTGTGCAAACCACAAGTACTTGTCCAAAACTTGCATAATAGTACCAATTATGGAAAATAAGCTCAATCTAAAGATTGGGTAAAATGTCTTCCCGCCTAGCCTTCGGATAGTGCTACTAGAACCCAAGCATGAATAACTTGATTTATTTTGGACATCAAATATAATGTCAAAGTAATTATTTTTTTGAGATGATACAGAATGAAGAGTGTTGAATATTTGCAAGAATTTCTTTAAGGCGAAATGATATACAGTGAGTACAAACTTTATGTTTTCTAAAGCTAAAAGCTTGACCAAGTTTTACACACTCAAATCTCTTAACAATAACAATTATTTGCATGTGATCAAGTCATTACTTTTCCAAACCTTAGCCATAGATCTCACCTAATTACAATTAATAGTCATTTAGGTTCTTACTTATCCCATCCAACGTAGAGAGGTGTGCCAACCCTTTTCCTTGCTCTTCGTTATATTTGCACTCGAGTATCGCATAAGTTTGTGGTAAAATAATTATATTATTCTAATATACTATAATTAATAGAAAATTATTTTTAATAAAATATCTATTATATAATAGTAATATTTTAACATATTTAGATTTACTATCTCCGCATAAAATATTAATAGACCTTCAAAGCTATTATAAAGTAAAATAAATATAGCATAACTTACAGAATTTTATCAATATCAATAATATTTTTTAAGGGTAATAAATTTTATTTTTACCAAATTCCAATTTAAATTAAATATTCCACAATATATTTGGTATCACTAAAATTCTCAAACGACCCGCTTGGGAACCAAACTATCTGTCCCAACAAGTGAAAAATAACTTAGGGCAGTTGTAAAAAATCTCTAGACACCAAATATGTATGAAAACACGGAAAATGACTGTGAGGGTCATTACAACATCCACTACTAAAAGGATTTTTATCCATGAAAGTAAATCATGAGAAAATACCTGAAGGCTCAAACAGGTAGGGATACTGCATGGGCATATCACGTCCGGTCTCCCAAGTAGCCTCATCAACTAGACTATGATGCTACTTAACCTTAAGTATCAGAATGTTCCTTAACCATAACCGTCTGCCATCTCTGGCCAAAATGGACACTGGCCCCTCTACAAATACTAATCGCTTTTCTAATTGAACCAAGTCCTACTGAATCACGTGCAACTCATCTACAATATATTGTCGTAACATACATACAAGACCATATGAATGGATGATAAGGTAGGAGGTAATGGCAACACATAAGCTACCTCTCCCACTATCAACAGGATCTCAATGTGTCTAATATATTAGTGGCTAAGATTTCCCCTCCTCCCGAACCTTATCACGCCTGTCATAGGCAATAATCCAAAGAAGACCCTATCACCAACTCTAAATCTTGATTGACGATATCTGCAGTTTGCGTAGCTCTTCTTCTACTCTAAGCTACTCAAAGCATGTCCTAAATTACCTAAACTTAGTCCAAAAAATCATTAAGTAAATTTGTGCCATGAGGCCTAGCCTTAAAACTCTTAAACCATCCAATAGGAGATCGACATCGTGTACCATAGAATGCCTCAAATGGTGTCATCTAAGTACACGAATTAATGCTGTTATTATATTTAAATTTGGCCAAAGGTAGGAACAGATCCAACTGACCCACAAATCTTAACTCAAGCACGAAGCATGTGCTCCAAAACCTGGATAGTCCACTCTAACTGCCAGTTATTCTATGGGTGAAATTCAGTTCAAAGATCAACCTAGGAGCCCAACTTCTCTTGAAATTCTCTGTAGATGCTAGAATTGAACTGAGGGCCTCAGTTTAAAATAATGGAGATAGGTACCCTATGTAAGCAAACTACCTCCTAATTATGAACATAGGCTAATCGCTTGATACTGTACAAAACTCAAATGAGGATAAAATATATAGACTTAGTCAACCAATCCACAATGACCTAAATGATATCAAAACCACGAGAATGGTGAGGGAATTCACCTACAAAATCCATAGTAACTCGCTCCCACTTCCACTTGGTCATGGGTAGATCCTGATACAATCCTCCAGTTCTCTAATGCTAGGATATCACCTGCTAACAACAAAGTCATTGAGCCATAAACTCTTATGTATCTCTCTACATACCAATCCACCAATAATGTTGCCTCAAATCTCTATACATCTTAGCTGTCCCAAGGTGAATTGAGTATCTAAAGCTATAAACCTCGCAAAGTATCAACTGAATCAAATCTCAAAACCTTGGAACAAAAATTTAACCATCAAACCTTGGGACACCCTCAAAATCTAAAGTAGCCATCCTACACTAACCTCTCAACATATGCCTTCAAATTCAAGGAAGCATGCTATCCTTAAATTGATGATTGTGAATCTACTCCAACAAGGTAGATATAGCCTCACCTCTAGCAATAATCCTCCAAGGGTCAGAAATATCTAGACGAATGGTCAAGTTAGCTAAGGACTGGATGTCCAAAGAAAATGGTTGTTGAGAAACTAAAATGAAGGTTACGCTACCCATACTCATTCACTTTAAACTCAAGGCATTAACTACAAAATTTTCCTTGCCCGGATGGTAGAGAGAATTAAGATATCATAGTCCTTCTAACTCAATCCATCTATGTTGCTTCAAATTTAGCCCCTTCTGGGTCATAATATATTGAAGACTGTAGTGGCCAATAAGGATCACATGCCAAACCCCATATACATAATTCCTCTAAATCCTAAGTGCAAAGATTATAACTGGAAACTCCAAGTCGTGAGTAGGGTAGTTACGCACATTCACTGATACAAGATCAAACCAACAACACCAAGAACTTCAAGAGGGCTCGTATTTCAGAACAACAACACAAGCACAACAAGTTTTAGTTTTCGGTTTTTCAGCTTACAACACAAGAACAACAAGATAGAAAATAATGCTAGTGAATCGAAATGAGCCCCACACGGCTTCACTAGTCTTTAAGATAACAAAATCAGCAACAACAACAAGATAAGAAAGATAGATAACTTGACATATAACATTCAAGAAACTAAGAACCCTAACATCAAGAGAGGACCCTAAGTCTAATGAATATAAACACCAAGTTCTTACGAGGACCAAGAGGCACTCAACGACCTCAAAACCCTTGTTTCTAGCCAAAGAGACAACACAAGTATCCCTCTACTTGTGAGATACTAGGGGCGGCTCCAAAGAGTGGAAGAGAGAGGAAAATGTTTTGTGTTTTAGGTTACAAATTTCAGCATTCAAAAACTAAGGGATATCTCTCTAACATGTTCTATTTATACTACAATCAAAAGGGGTAAAATGACCCATCCGCCCTTGCCTTCTTGTGCCAACCTTGGAGAGTAGTTTATTACACTTTAGGACCTCTCTTCACACATAAAAACGTTTAGGTCCTTGGTTGGTTCCATCACCAACTCACACACGGCCATTTGCATGAACAAAGCTTGGAGTTTTTGTAATTCCCGAGCTTGGCTTCGTGTGAAAGGCCGTGTACCTGTGGAGGCTGCCCTAACCGTATCATCCTCTCCATCTTGAAAGGAATTTGACCTCAAATTCAGCATTTGGTCATCTTCAACCGCATCCACGAGGGAGAGATCACCAACGTTGAAAGTGTTGTGCACTTGATATTCCGGTGGAAGGTCAATCTTGTAGGCATTGTCATTGATTCTCTCATGTACTTGGAAAGGACCATCACCCCTTGGCAGCAATTTGGACTTCCTTTGAGCTGGAAATCGATCCTTTTGAAGATGCACCCACACCCAATCTCCGGGTTCAAGCACAAGCCTTCTTCTCCCTTTGTTTACCCTTTTTGCAATCTCTTGGTTCTTCTTTTCAAGCTTGATCTGCACCGTCTCATGCATTTTCTTCATTGCCTCGGCTCTTTTATTTCCATCTAAGCTGGTCATGATATCACTAGACAAAGGAGTGAGATCTAAAGGGGTAAGGGGATTTAGGCCGTAAACACATTCAAAAGGAGTCATTCCCGTGCTCGAATGTATTACCCGGTTGTATGCAAATTCCACCAAGGGTAGGTGATCTTCCCATGAAGTCAGCTTACCTTTAACCATAGAACGTAGCATAGACCCCAAGGTTCTATTTACTACCTCCGTTTGGCCATCGGTTTGTGGGTGACAAGAAGTGGAGAAAAGTAACTTTGTTCCAAGCCTACCCCACATGGACTTCCAAAAGAGACTTAGGAACTTGGAGTCCCTATCGCTCACAATAGTCCTCGGTACCCCGTGAAGCTTTACAACATGTGCAACAAATAATGAAGCTACACTACGAGTATCCTCGGTTTTAGCACATGGAATAAAATGAGCCATTTTAGAGAATCTATCAACAATAACAAAAATGCTATCTCGGCCCTTTCTAGTCCTTGGCAGCCCCAAAACAAAATCCATTGAAATGTCCAACCAAGGCCTAAGGGGAGTAGGGAGTGGGGTGTATAATCCTTGAGGTAGGAGACGAGATTTCGCACTCCGGCAGGCCACACATTGACTATAAATTTTAGTGACGTCTTTGCGCATTTTGGGCTACTAGAAGTTCTCCTCTAAGATTCCGAGGGTCTTGTCTACCCCAAAGTGACCCATGAGGCCTCCGTCATGGGCCTCCCTCACAAATAATTCCCTCCAAGAACTAGAAGGAACACACAACCTCCTCCCCTTGAACAAATACCCATCGAACCGAGAGTAGGAGGAATGGTCATTCTCCTTAAGCCAACGGTCCCTTCCCCACTCTTCGCATTCCCTAAAAATAGGAGCAAAGGTAGGATCCTCGGGATACAACAACCGCAAGCTCTCAAAACCCATCAATTTCGAAGACAAGGTAGCAACAAGCACATGCTTCCTAGACAAGGCATCGGCAACAACATTTTCCTTTCCCCTTTTGTAATGAATTACATAAGGGAAAGTCTCGATGAACTCAATCCACTTAGCATGACGCCTATTCAACTTGTCTTGGCTCTTAAGGTGTTTCAACGACTCATGATCCGTTCGTATCACAAACTCCTTAGGCCACAAATAATGTTGCCAATTTCCCAAGGCTCTAACAAGGGCGTACAACTCCAAATCATAAGTTGAGTAATTAAGAGTTGCCCCTTTGAGCTTTTCACTGAAATAAGCAACGGGCTTACCTTCTTGCATCAAAACAGCCCCGATGCCAACCTTACTAGCATCACACTCTACTTCAAACATCTTATCAAAATCGGGCAATTGCAATAAAGGCGCCGAGATGAGCGTAGCTTTCAAGGCCTCAAAAGCCTTAGCCTGCTCATCACCCCATTTAAAGGGTTCGTCCTTTCGAATTGCCTCGGTCAAGGGGGCTGCTATGGAACTAAATCCTTTGACAAACCTCCTATAAAAGCTTGCCAACCCGTGGAAACTTCGGATTTCTCCAATAGTTTTAGGGGTCGGCCAACTTCGAATAGAGTCTATCTTGGAATCGTCCACTTCCACACCCCTTGAGCTCACGACAAAGCCCAAGAATATAACTTTATCAACACCAAAAGAACACTTCTCCATGTTGGCATACAGCTTCTCCTTTCGGAGCACATCAAACACACATCTCAAATGCATTACATGATCATCAATAGATTTACTATACACCAACACATCATCAAAGTAAACCACCACAAAATTTCCAATATAAGGCTTCATTACATGATTCATTAGCCTCATAAATGTGCTAGGAGCATTGGTAAGGCCGAAGGGCATGACCAGCCACTCATATAGACCGAATTTGGTCTTGAATGCGGTCTTCCACTCATCACCGGGTTGCATGCGAATTTGGTGATAGCCGCTTCTAAGGTCCACTTTAGAAAACAAACAAGATCCGTGGAGCTCATCTAACATATCATCTAGTCTAGGGATTGGATGACGATACCTTATCGTGATTTTGTTGATGGCTCTACAATCGACGCACATGCGCCAAGTTCCGTCCTTCTTTGGTACCAAAAGCACCGGAACAGCACACGGACTCATGCTTTCCTTGATGTATCCCTTGTTGAGAAGCTCCTCAACTTGTCTTTCAAGCTTTTTAGTGTCCATGGGATTGCTCCTATAGGCCGGTTTGTTTGGAAGTTGTGAACCCGGCACCAAATCAATTTGGTGCTCAATTCCCCGAAGTGGGGGCAATCCTTGCGGAAGTTCTTGAGGAAATACATCTTCATACTCCTGCAACACACAAGAAATCAAAGGGTAAATGGAAGAATTAGTGGGGTTAGTATTAAAACAATGGGCCAAAAGTAACATCGGCTTGTTTTCATCATGGTCCACGAAGAGTTCTTTCCTCCTAGCCAACATCACTACGTTTTCCATCTCCCTTGTCGTTGGGACAGCCTCGGATGTCCCTACTTCCTCACCTACGGCATCCCCCCCCCTTTTCTCCCTTTCCGGATTCCTTCCCATTTCTCTTTAACTCTCTCATCTTTTGATGCCACTCATTTACTTGGGAGGGTGAAAGAGGGTGAAGTGTGACCTTTCGGCCCTCCTTCTCAAGCGTATACCGGTTGGACCTCCCATCGTGCTTAGTAGACCTATCATATTGCCATGGACTACCTAACAACAAGTAACATGCTTGCATTGGGATCACGTCACAAAGCACTTCGTCGTGGTAGTTTCCCACCTTAAACCGAATCACACATTGCCTTGTGACCTTTAATTCTCCACAATCGTTCAACCATTGTAGCTTGTAAGGACTAGTGTGTAGTGTAGTTGGTAGCTTCAAGAAATTTACCATAGCATGGCTCGCAACATTTGTACAACTACCACTATCAATCACCAAGGTGCACACACTCCCCTTTACAAGACACTTAGTATGGAATAGATTTTCCCTTTGACTCGGGTCATCCATCGCCTTACTAATCATGACACGTCTAACCACAAAGTTTGGAACCACACACTCCCCTTCTTGTGGATAGACATCTTCACTACCATCTAATTCATCATCATTCGGCCCATTTTCAGCTCCCTCTCCATCTTGAGGCTCGGCCTCATCCTCCCCCCTTTCGGAAACCACCTCCTCACCAAGGTAGTACACTTTCCCTTCTCGTAGGATCACATTGCGCCGGTTCGGACATTCATTGGCCTTATGCCCCCAACCTTGGCACTTGAAGCATTGGAACCCCTTTGGGTTGGGATATTTGTGAACCTCCGGTTTCGGAGGGAACTTAGGGACTGTTTTGGACTCGGGCAGCTTCGTAGGGGCGGGTTGGTCCTTGTTTTTGGGCCAACCCGAGGGGGTTTGTACCCTTGCCTTGAAGGTTGACCTCTCCTTAAGTTCCCTTTCAATCTCTAGGGCCGCTTGGAATATACCGTCAATGGTTTCAAATCGGTGAAGGGTCAAATGAGTGGCGATCTCTTTGTTCAACCCACACTTGAACCGGATGATGTCGTGGCTGATTTGCTCCCCACGATGATCAAGTTTCAACATGAGTTGTTGGAACTCGTCAAGATAGGCCATCACACTCTTGCCTCCTTGCCGCAAGCCATATAATCTAGCGAGCAACTCATGACGATATCTCTCGGGAAGGTATCGTTGTATCATCAAATACCTCAACCGATACCAAGGTGGTGGCTGCCCATCCACTAATTCATTACCAAATCGTTTAACATACTCCCACCAAGTGTTAGCATAGCCCTCGAGGCGAGCTATAGCGTAGCAACTCTTCTTTTCTTTCGAGATGTCATTAACTTGGAAAACTTTGTCACAAGCCGATTCCCAAGTTAAGTAGGTCTCGGGGTCACTTTCACCCTTAAAGATGGGTAGGCTCAACTTGATGGTGTTGATGCCTACGTCTCTCTCTTGGTGTCGGTTTCCCCTATCTCCATACCCCCGGTATCTCCTAGGTTCTCCTCGACCCCCTCTTAACTCCTCCTCCCTCATATAAGCATCATCAAAGGCTCCATCTCCTTCATACTCCTCTCTACCGTATCCTTCAAAATGGGCTGGCCGGCCTTGGCCGTTTTGAATCGGAGGATTTGGAATTTGCGGTCTTTGGGTTAATGGAGCTTGGAATGGAGGGTTCGGATTTAGTGGAGGTACTTGGCGTCCAAATCCCTCTTGTGGCATTGGAGGGGCTTGGAAATGTAGTGGTCTAGTGGAGTCTCGGTTTGGAGGAAAATAGGTAGTTTGGCTTGCGGTATTAAGTGGAGCTTGGGGTGCATTTAGCATTTGGTGGACTGTTTCGGGGGTGATGGTTGCGGAGGAGGTCCTATCATGACCATTGGTAGATACATGTAGGGGAGCAGAAGGACGAGAGTTCCTTTGACTCTCCACTTGTTCTAATATCCAACTAATAGTCGACACTTCCCCCCTTATTGCTGCCAAGTCCCCTCTCACGGCCCCAAATTCCGAATTCAACCTTTCAAGTGTCCGGGTAACGGCCTCAAGAATGACCCTCATAGAATCAAGGGCATTAGTATCCACATTATGAGACGTAGCTCCTTCCATTGTCAAGGTATTATCCGCTTTAGTTCACCACAAGTTCGTGTTCCACAAGTGTTGTATAATTGGCTAGTAACCGTGAGAATTTTAAGGTATGAGTAAGCTCTTATCCGGAATGGATTCTTGTTTGAAGACTCAAAGAATTCTTGCCGGACTAGAGTCAAAAATCAGCAATTCGTTCAAACGAATAAAAGCACTCAAATAATCGTTGACACGAACAAACGGTTCAAGGAACTAGTGGACAACCTAGTAGGAAGGTACTAGTTTGTTAATTAGTTCTAGGACCAAGTAAGGGAAACCAAGGATCAACAATTAGCAACCAAAAAATGTCCTAAGTTGAGCTTATAGCGACGTGGCAGCATGCAATGGGCCCACACGTTCTTCTTTTCTCTCTCTTTTTTTTTTGTGTTAATATTCACACAACTTGTTTTAGTTTGCAAAGTGTTTTGGTGGGAAAAATAAAATCTTGTAGTACTTCACCCTTTTCAAACTCAAGAAAGTGGGGTTTGGTTGACTAATCCCACAAAACAAGGCTCCTTGAATTAGGGAAAAGTGATTGACAAGACTAAAAGGTGATGGGTGCAAGTCTTTCACAACAACTTTATAGCTTGTCTTCCACTTGAGCACACAACAAGATGAACAAGTTCAAAAGATGAACACCTCAACAAACTTGATCAACTTCTTTAGCACATAAACACACAACCACCGATTTATTTTTATTTTTTTTTTGGTTATCACAACATACAACTTTCGGCCACTTCAAGTCACTACACAATGTTCAAGTTTTCAAGCTCAACTTTTGGATCTAGACACTTTAGTGTTGGTGAGAAAGAAACCAACACTAGAAACTCACTAAACAAGCAAAATAACACCTAGATCTAAACATACAACATCATTCTTGGTTTCAACTTTTAATGGACAGATTTTCAGAATTTCTTTTTGGTGTAGTTTGGTTAAGCCGTGAACTAGCCCAAGATGGGTTATGTTGGAACACAACCGGTCTTGCTTTGATACCAAATGATACAAGATCAAACCAACAACACCAAGAGGCTTCAAGTAGGCTCGGATTTCAGTCCAACAACACAAGAATAACAAGTTTAAAGCTTCGGTTTTTCAGCCCACAACACAAGAACAACAAGATAGATAACAATGCTAGTGAATCGAAAAGAGCCCCACACGGCTTCACTAGACTTTAAGATAACAAAATCAACAACAACAACAACAAGATAAAGAAAGATAGATAACTTGACATATAACATTCAAGAAACTAAGAACCCTAACATCAAGAGAGGACCCTAAGTCTAATGAATATAAACACCAAGTTCTTATGAGGACCAAGAGGCACTCAACAACCTCAAAACCCTTGTTTCTAGCCAAAGAGACAGCACAAGTATCCCTCTACTTGTGAGATAATAGTGGCGGCTTCAATGAGTGGAAGAGAGAGGAAATGTTTTGTGTTTTTAGGTTACAAAATCAGCATTCAAAAAACTAAGGGATGCCTCTGTAACATGTTCTATTTATACTACAAACAAAAGGGGTAAAATGACCCATCCACCCTTGCTTCTTGTGCCAACCTTGGAGAGTAGTTTATTACACATTAGGACCTCTCTTCACACATAAAAACGTTTAGGTCCTTGGTTGGTTCAATCACCAACTCACACATGGACATTTGCATGAACAAAGCTTGGAGTTTTTGTAATTCCCGAGCTTGGCTTTGTGTGAAAGGCCGTGTACCTGTGGAGGCTGCCCTAACCGTATCATCCACCTTAAGCTACCTTGATGAATATGTAATAAGACAACCCCACTATATAAGAACATACCCCATACATAAACTAGACATCACAGTAGATGGTAAAATCCTCACCCTCAACTGGAAGAGTCAATGTAGGAGTAGAAGTAAGCAAATCCTAGTAAGCAAATCCTTGAGCTCCAGAAAGCTCACCTCATAACTCCAAGACTACTAAAATGGAACCACCTTCTTTGTTAATCTCGTCATAGTGGCTACAATAGAATAATAACCCTTAATAAACTACCTATAGTAACCTACAAACCCAACAAAACTGCGTACCTTGAAAGGTAATGTACGCCTAGCTCGATTTTGAATAGACTCAATCTTTGTTGGGTTTACCTTAATATCATCCTTAGACAATACGTTTCCCAAGAAAACTACAAAATCAAGCAAAAACTCACACTTTGAGAACATGGCATATAGTCAATGATCTCTTAAAGTGCAGAGCACAATGCATAAGTACTGTTCGTGCTCCTCTCTACTGCTCTAATATACTTGAATGTCATCAGTAAATACTATCATAAAGAGTCTAAATCAGTCTTGAACACGCAGTTCATCAGATCCATAAAGGCTGCAGGGGTATTGGTCATCCCAAAAGACATCACCAAGAACTCTTTATAACTATAATGAGTTCTGAAGGATGTCTTAGGGATGTTCGCAACCCTAAATCTCAACTGATGGTAAAAAAACATTAAATTTATCTTAGAAAACAGAGTTTCACCCTGAAGTTTGCCAAACAAATCATTGATAAGAGGCAGAGGAACTTATTATTCACAGTTGCGTTATTCAAGTTTCGACTGTCCATACATATATGTATAGTACCATCCTTCTTCTTTACAAATAGAATAGAGCATCCCAAGGTGATACACTCGGTCTGATAAAACCCTTAACTAGAAGATCTTTAAGATGACTATTTAGCTTCTTCAGCTCAACAGGAGCCATAGAAATTGGTCGGATACTTGGATCAAGGTCAATAACTAATTATATATCATGCTCAGGAGGATTGCCATTTAGATCAGTCGAAAACACATCAGGGAACACATGGACAATAGGGACAGAGATAAGTGTTGAACTCCTTACACTAACATCCTAAACATACGAAAGAAATAACTCACAACCCCTCAATATTAGTCTCCTAGACAAAATGTAAGAAATAATCCCCGTCGGTATGTGGTTAATATAGCCTCGCCACATAATTAGGGGTACACCTGGCAATGATAAAGTAACAGTCGTAGCCGAATAATCCAAGACTGGATGGTAAGGAGATAGCCAATCCATGCCTAAAATTACATCAAAATCTATTATATCTAGGACAATAAGATTAATCTATGTATAAAACTCTCAAATAGACACCAAAAAAAATCCATATAACCGATCGACTACTAAAGAATCACCCATAGGAGTAGCTATTTGCATTGGCATAGATATGTACTTTGAACATACTCCCAACTGTGACGCAAAATAAGCAGAAGTCACCTATTATAATTAATAGTCATTCAGGTGCTTACTTATCCCATCCCACATGGAGAGGTGTGCCGACCGCCACTCTTTGATCTCTGCTATATTCGCAATTGGGTATCGCATAGGTTTATGGTAAAATAATTATAATATTTTAAATATACCATAATTAATAGAAAATTATTTCTAATAAAACATCTATTATGTAATTTTAATATTTTAACATATTAAGATTTACTATCTCTGCATAAACTATTAATAGACCATTAAAGCTATGATAAAGTAATATAAATATGGCATAACTTGAAGAATTTTATCAATATTATAAAAATTTGCAAGTGTAATAAATTATATTTCTACCAAATGCCAATTAAAATTAAATATTCCACAATATATTTATTATTACTGAAATTCTCTAATGAACCACCTGGGAATTGAACTATCAGTCCTAGTAAGTCATAAATATCTTAGGGAATTATAGAAAAGCTCTAGACACTAAAAATTTATGAAACCACAGAAAATGACTGTGAGGGTCATTACAATAAAAGATGGTAAAACCTACACCTATCTTAGGCAAAGTCAAGATAGGAGATGAAGTCATCAAATCCTTGAGCTTTTGTAAGATGGCCTCACAACCATAAGACCACTAAAATAAAATCATATTCTAAGTCAACTTTGTCAATGGAGCTGTAATAGACGAAAAACCCTTAACAAAGAGCTGATAGTAACATGCTAAACGAACAAAACTCTTAATCTTTGGAGGAGAAGTGGGCCTTGCCCATTCACGAACTACAATTATCTTGGATAGATCAACCACAATACCCTCCTTGGTCACTACATTACCAAATAAAGAAGAAGACTCCGACCATAACATATACTTAGAAAACTTAGCGAACACCTTCTTATCCCTCAATCATTGAAGCATACTCTGCAAATACTCCTCATAATCAACCTTATTCTTTGAATAAACCAAGATATCATCTCTAAATAAAGTAACAAAAGAGTCGAGATACGATCAAAATACCCAGTTTATCAAATCCATGACTATGGTTAGGGAATTGGTCAACCCAAAGAACATGACCAAGAAATCATAATAATTGTGCCATGTTTGAAAAGGTGTCATCAGAATATCCAATGCGCTAGTCCTTAACTGGTGATACACTAGGTCAAATAATTCACTTATCCAAAACTTTTACAACTGATCCCTTAATTCTTTTAACTTTGTTAGGGCCCTCCTATAAGAAAAAATAGGAATAGGCTTAGTTCCCAGCTTAACATTAATAGAAAAGTCAATATCAAGATCCAGAGTCATACTAAGAAAATTCATAGTGAAAACATCCATAAACTCACAGATAATATGAATAGAATCCAAATGAGCCAATCAAGCAACACTAGTATCACAAATATGGGTTAGATTAGACAAACATCCCATCTAAACCAAGTGATAATCCTGAAGGAAAGAAATAACTCTCTTAGGACCCAAATTAAGCATATCTTTCAAAGCTAACCTTGGCACACCCGGTAAAGCTAAGGTCACAATCTTAGTATAAAAATCTAGGACAACATGATAAAGATCTAACTAATCCATACCCAAGATGACATCAAAATCTATCCTATCTAGGATAATCAGATCTACCCAAGTCTCACGCCAAGGAAAGATCAAAAAATATGTTTGGTATGCCCAATCCACCACTAAAGCATCACTTATAGGGGTAGATACATCGATATGCATGGAAAGAGGCTCATTAGCAGAATCAAAATTGAAAGCTAAATATGTAGACACATATAAAAAAGTCAACCAAGGTTAAAACAAGGTAGATGTAGCTCTGAAACAAACAGGGATAATACCTTTGATAATAGCATCAAAAGACTGTGGCTCTAGTCTAGCAAGTATGGCATAGCATTATCCACGTCCATCACCTGACTAAGTAGCCTCGTGACCACCGCCATAGGAACCACTATCTCTGTCATGCATATATTTAGTAGACCCCCTACCTCTCACTATCGCTATTAGAGTAGACTTAAAAATACGATAGGGATAGTTCATGGAAAATTTGCTATCCACAACGCACATAAAGAACACTCTGCAGCCTGACTTAACAGGGCGAGGTATGGCTATGCTGGAATGACCACCCAAAGATGCTGAACCAAAAGACAATCTAACTGAACCCTACAAAGATTCCTACGTAGGCCTACCATGAAACCTCTAAAAACTCTACCTTAAGGAGTGTGACCTCAGAACTTAGCCTGATGTCATACCTTCTTGGTGCCTCTTTGAGATGCTCAAAGAATAGAATGAGTTAGTTTAGCATGATCCAATATACTCTAAAATGAAACCCTTGACACTACAAACAGGGCAGTAGCTAGATAAAGTGAAATATTCAACGTCTTTCCAAACTTATGAATCTTCTCAGACTCAGTGGTAATACTGGCAGAAAAATATCTAGACAAAGCATGAAAGCATAACTCATACTTCGCAATAGTCATGGAGCCTTGCTCAAAGGGATCAAACTTATCTCTCATCTAATCCCTCAAATTAAAAGGTACAAACCTATCTAAAAAGGCCTCAATAAATTGATACCAAGTAATTTCTTACAAACCAAGAGGTCAGTAACTAACAAGTGACCTCCACCAATCCATGGTTGTATATGTCTACAATGTTATGTAGTTAAGCAAGCCAATGTAATATGATCCAAACCAAGGCCTAGTTATGTCAGGTGCCTCAAGTCCAACTGGTACTAGAGACCACCTCTAATACCCAATAATAACCACCTTACACCTTAAGTCGGATGAATTTGGAACACACACATATATATATTATAACATAACAAAATTGAACAATCATAAATCATATACAGTCAACTAGTATCAGCCACAATATAAAGACCAATGCTAAGGCTGAGACCAATGCCAACAATGCTCATACAAACCCATATTAGTCACACAATCCTTTATTCAAAAGTAAAATAGTATGTGGTTGGTACATGCACCCGACCATAGCAAAAACTAAGCTCTAAGAAATAACTAAAGTATGAAGACGAGAGCATAATATGAAATAAAGCTATCTGGAGTATGGAAGCTCACCACTTAAATCCAACTCTAAGATTCTCTTGAATTCTATCACTGGCAGGAGGAGGAGTATGGTTGTTTCCTATATCACGTAGGGATACAACACCCGAAGATGGGTTAGTGGGTGAACGTTTGCATGAACTAAACATAAGGGTTAAATAATGTTAATATTTGAAACCAAGTAAATAAACATATGCATTCACATACACACCAATATATATAATCCATGTCGAGAAGGAAACTGGGTTTAGCATGTATATAAAACCATTAACCTGGGTTTGTGTAGCTTAACTATGCTAGAACCACCCACGAGCTATATGGGTCCAGTGTTATCCCTGAAAGGGACCAAGTGCTTGTAGCTGCATGTACCGGAGATATCATAGGGGTAGGGGATTCCCGTTTACCCTTTACCCTCAATGATATATATATATAAGTATAACTTAGGGGATGCGTGTAACCCATAAGTTTATGGTCGGTATGGCCATTTCTCATGTTGGCAAACATGTGTTTCTAGTATCCAACCATTGGACTCACACCTTCACAGTTAGCCATCATAACCCGTCATTATTTCCCAATTAAAACCATTAGAACATAGACAAACCATAAATTCTATGTATTATTAATCGAGGCTATAAGAAGTGGTATTATATAAGAGGAAACCCTAGCCTTTTTTTAACCTAATAGCTTGAGAGAAATTTGAGAGTGTTTTTGAGTTTTTTAGATTTAAATAATAGGGTATATAAAGTCCCAATAGTGTTTTACATCGAGGGGTCATGATGGGTTAATAGGGGAAATGTCTAGAATACCCCCAACTTAGACTATAAAAGAACTCCAGTCGATGGGTACGACTCACCTAAACCTTACCATAACATACCAATGGTACCCACCACTCGTAACCTAGGCAACCACATAGACCCCAACAATATCCTATATACAACCACCAGGACTAACTTATACCTAAGCATATAAAAAGTACCCTTAACCCATATTCATAATTGAATCAAGAGGGTTTGGACACTATCCAACATATAAGTTGGACCATACAACTCGTACCCTATCTTCACGACTCATGGTGAGCCACTCGTACTCAGATCTAAGTTAAGTTATCAAATTTCAAATTAATTAAAGGATCAACAAATCAACCCATCACTAACCATATGACCCGTACCCACCAAACCATAGCCACACTAAAAACTCAGCCACCAAATACTAGCCAGCATATATGATAGGCCACTTGACCTATACCTTCACTATACGACTCGTTTAGTGATTTGTATGATTAGAAGAATACTCAAAACCTTGGAAATTTTCTAAGAAATAAAACTTAGGGTGTTTCATCATGCAACCCAAGTGAACAAAGGCTATGAAACATCTCATGATAATTAATCAAGAATTCATAAGCATCCTCACCTGCAATAACACTAAATCTAGGTGGATCCAAATGAGTGAATCTCTAAAACTTTTCTTGAACCTCAAAAATATAATTGTACTCATAATAATAGAAGGCATAGTGAATTTGGCTAGTTGAGATTCCACTTGAAAAGGTAACATAGATTTAGGCTTAACTCCTATTCTTGAACTACCATACTTAGATATCAGCGCAAATGAAGGAACAAACTCAAAGTCTTTAAAGTATCATAAGTAGATATATATACCACTAAAGGATCTATATATTGAGCTAGAGGAACACCATAAGGAGGATCTAACACAAACAAAGGTAAACTATTCAGAGCTAGAAGAATATCAGTGCTCTCAATGGAAAGCCCTCAAAATAGGTCAGCAAGAAAAATCAACAATCCATCCAAGCAAGGGTAGAAGAACTCTATGGGAGCTGAGTAGTCCACATATCTTTAGCATGCTTAACTTGAGGCTTGGTGGGGTCATAGGTCTAACCTATGATAGAGAAGTTGATCTTATAGATGTCAGAAGAATTTTTAGGTCTTCCAAGTTGTGCTTACAAAACTCACAGGGTTCATAAGTAAAACCTATGACCCCATAAGTTATGGTCATAGAAATTTGGAGAAGAAACAATTGTTGGACCTATAGATGGGCCCATAAGCAGCACTGATGAGCCGTAAGTGGCCCTGTATGTGGTCCAAAAACTTTTGTGCCTAAATTTTAAATTTGGGTGAGGCCTATGCTACCCGACCTTATGGGACCCCTATTGCCCTATTATAACCCTAAACCTGATCCCCCACTATTCTACCTATTCAAATTCAACCTTACCCCTTCAAACTCAAATGTCCAACTTAATTTCAAGCTCCTCATCTACCCCTAAATACTATAAAATGAAAAATAAAGTTAATTATCTAATACTTCAAAAATCAACTATTAAGGTAAGTTATTAGGTCTAACTGGTTATTAATTGTATTATTAACATAAAACTTGAAATAATACTTAAGATAATACTGAAGTTTACATTTTCATAGTTCTTGAAATATGTGGAGTCTAAAATTTATACAAATGACTTCGATGCATAACTTGTTATTTGTATTCCCTATGATTAAAAATAAATTGTAAGTAGAAGCGGTTACACTTTCATAATGTTGTTATGCCTAATGAAATTTTCTTCTTGCATGTTATGGTGTAAGGATTGGATCTAAGAATTGAAGTTATGTTTGTATGAACAATTTTTTTTATTAACATCTAACTTGGTCACTGGAGAGAACTTATGTAGCTACTTACAAACCTCGTAAGTAGTACCTAGGGGTTGTATCATACCTGAAGTCCTAGAGCTTCAGGGCTTTGTCTAGTACGTATGAGGGTACCTAAAACATCCATAAGTATTACCTATGGCCCATAGGTAGGGTATTAGGTAGCCCCAACATTAGGTTATAATTTTTTTTAAATTTTTTGGTCTTAATATTATTTTTCAATCACTATCAACTACTTTTTCAGGTATAATGGTACCAAAAGCTTCTCAGAAGAAGGGAGTTTAGTCCAAGCTATGAGATGAGTCTTTTAAATAAAATTTTTATATTGAGGAGTATTTTGTGAGCCTAGATAGAACATCATTGGTCCCACTATAGAGTAAGGTCCACACCAAGTGATAGATTCAGTAGCTATTGTTGAGTTAGGTTCTCATCCCATACCACCATAGGCCCCACAGGCACCAAAAGTTGAGGAACAGACTTTATAGTCTCAATAGAATGTTATTAAAAAAAGGTCTCAAATAAAGTCAGCCTCGACTTCACCACCACTGCCCTAGTCTAAGAAGATAGAGGATGAGTCTAATGCTGGTTCAGATAAAGAGGTTTAGCTAGGTATAGTAACTAAAGAGGAGAATGATACTCTATGATCCTAGTCTAAGGCAGGGTCGAAGGCTGCATCCAGATTTTAGCATAAGTCAGCATCAAGCTCAGCTTCACCCTAGTCAAATGAGAGTGCTGACACAGCTTAGGTTCCATAAATGATTTTATTATCTTCGACTTAGGGAACCCAGGCCACTTTTTAGGGGACTCAGAATACTACTTTTGCACCTAATATACTAGAATCTTACTCCACATAAGAAATGGGTGATAAATGTTAAAATTTGTGATATTTAGGGTCTATATATACCCATACCAAGTGCTCGGTTCCTTCTATCGCAGGCCCAAACCTGCGATCACAATATATGGCATTAAAATCAGATGTTGCAGTTGCAACACTCCCTTTCGTGATCGCGCCACTTTTTCTGCAAAGGGTACCACAATCGCAACACTTGTCTTGCAATTGCAGCCGCACCAGATGACAACTGAAAATCTTCCTAGTTTCTATCAAAACATTGGGATTTATCCAAATTTTAGTATATGTAAATAAATAATATAACCATACCAAATTCGATGTTTCAGACTCAATGGCGCAATCAGATTGTCCATCAAAGGTCATTTTGATTAAATATGGGTCCCTTACCCATATTTTATTTTTCTTAACTTACGACCATGAGGTCAAATTTAGATCGAGCGCTTCGAGACCCAAAATAAGGGTATACCTAGACTAAAATCGACATTCTATGCTATGATTATAATTAGAATTTGGATACAAGATCATTTGGGTGAAAGTTTTGCCTGATGGTCATTTGGAACCAGCAAAGACTTCTAAACATTGAATTATTTCTAAAACTAAACAAACTGCCGAGTGATCAAACTGTCAGTCCCAATAAGTTAGAAATGACTTGGGGAAGCTATAGGATAGTTCTAATGTTAAAAATAAATGGAACTATGAAAAATAATCTGAATGATCATTACAATATCTTCTACTAAAGAAACATTTGTCCCCAAAGGTTAAGGATTAGGATATACCTAAAGTATCTAATAAGTGAGGATACTGGGTCTGCATCTCACTCTCAATCTCCCAAGTGGCCTCCTCTACTACTTGGTGGCTCCAATAAACCTTAACTACTGGAAGTTTTCTATTGCCCAACTGCCTGACATCACTAGCCAAAATAAGCACTAGCTCCTTTACAAAGGTTAAGCACTGATCTTTAGGTCCCATCTAAGCATGTGAGATGAATTAGAAATGTATCACCGCAACATAGAAACATGTAAAACTAAATGAATAATGGCAAAATATTGATGTAGATCTAACTTGTAATCCATGTCACTAACTGCATAAAGAATCTCAAAAGGTCAAATATATAAAGGACCAAGCTTTTTCTTTCTCCTAAGCCTCGTAACACCTTTTATGGGCAATACATAGTGGAATACATGCTTGCCAACTCTAAATCTCAAAGAACAAAGCCTACGATCTACATAGGTCTTCTATGTAATGATCCTTAAGGTAATTTTCTATTTTTAGCTTATTTTTACTGTTAGAGCTTTTCCATAGCTTCCCCAGGTCATTCATGACTTGTTGGGAGTGGCAGTTTGATTATTGGGCAGTTTTTTATTTTTAGTGACAATTTTCTATTTAAAATTTTTTGTTAGTTTCGAATGTCCACTGAGAAAAAAATTCACCAAAATGACCTCATATGCAAATTCTGACTGTGCCAGCAACTCTCGAATATTGATTTTTGGCTAGGTAGACCTTTGATTTAGGTCTCGAGGCACTTGATTAAATTTTAAACTATTGGTCAAAAAGTAGAAAAACTAGAAATTTAAGTGTGGAACCCACATTAAGTTAATACGACTTCTAATAGAAAATATGAGTGCAAGTATAGAACATCTAATTTAGTGTATTTCCTTAGCTTATTTGCGTATAGGGGATTCTGAATGGATTTTAAAGGTATGATGGAAATTGGAAAATTTCCATGTTTTCAACTATTATCTGGTGTGCTAGCAATCGCCACCCATGGGCAACATCGTGACTCCACGTGTAGAGGAGATGGTGCGATGGCTAATCCTTGTTGTGATCGTATCTGTCCTGTTCAAGATGGGGATAGTGCGATTGCATATCTGTCGTTCATGATGGAAATATTTGATTACTTGGAATGGGTATAAAACGACCTTTTTTTATCATGAATTAGCCCATTTTTCTTCCCTAATTTGAGAGAAAAAGCCTAATAGTGTGATAACTCTAAATTTAGAGCTATAGGTGCCTTCGGAGATTGATTAACATCTATTTTTTTCATTGAATTTATTATTAAGAATCCCTTTAATTCATGGTTAATTTTTTGATTATTTGCTCAACAAACCAAAACCTTTAAGGCTTGCCTTTAGCTAAAAATTAGCTTGGATTTTATTCATTCTTGAGGTTTATGATTCCTTGATCATGTATGGATATTGTGTTGGTCCCAAGAATGTGATTTTTGTAAGTAGAACCCATATGATGTTTTTGGTATAATTTTTTGACCTAAAGTAAAATGGTGAAATATGGATATAATTATTCTTATATTGATAAGTCAAATGTGTTTTTGATAGCATGTTATCTTGAAGAGGCTTCTTGAAAGGAAAAAGAAAAGGGTTAGCGGTTGATTGAACTTTCTTCGGTGCCAAGGTAGTCTAGGTTTTAAAACCTTGTTAGATTGAGTTATTTCAAAATATATTTGTGATATCGTGATGGATTTGGGATGGGTTTTAAGTACTAATTGTGGAATGAAAGACTTACGTTAGTTTAGATGTTTAAGTTATTTTTATACCGTATGCTTGAAAAACATAGCTTGTTCTATTGTGCTTTAGGTGAATTTGACTTCATTCCTTATATTTAGCATGAGAATGTCTTTCATTACTCTAATTAGACATAATTGACCTAGTATTTCATGTTCTATGTGAATTCCCTATCTTAGGGCTAATTAAGGTTTGTTTGACATCTAAAAGTGGATTTAGATACTTTAAGACACATTCTGGTATAATTTTTCCTAAAAATGGGAATCGAGGATTAGAAGTTGACTCTTAACTCACTTTTGGATATGACACAAGTTAGATTGGGTAAACCTTCACACTATTTAGGCTCATGGGAAAATGAATTGAGGTAATAGTGATGAATCTTGATACTTGATTGTTATGTTAGTTACTGTGATGATTAAAACTTATAGATCATGAATTTTTTTATGCTATTAAAGATATGAAATTTAATGATGATTGATTATATTATGACCAATTCAATTCACAGTATTAATTATATTATGACCGGTTCAATTTTGTGTATTGATTATATTATGACAGGTTCAATTTCGTGTATTGCTTATATTATGATCAGTTTAATTTTGGGTATTGCTTATATTTTGACTGGTTTAATTGAAAGTATTGAGTGTATATATATATATATATTATTAGTTCAAGTATGAGTACATACTATCACATGATAAAATGATAAAATGATGAATAATTGGTAAGGAACGTCTAGTGAATAATTGATGCTTAACGAATAAATGGCGACTAGTTGATATTTAATGTTATGATAAAATATGATTAATGTATGACTTGTTGATTATTGAATAATTTTGGTAAATTTCTAAGTGATGTCATAGTGTCGAATGAAGGTGAATTATTGAAGGATGGTTAATTTATGGTGAAGGTTTGTTATAATATCATATTATTTCTTTATTCTTCTATTGATTGTACTCTCCAATTGTATGGGAGTCTATGACGAGTTCTTTACCTTTCTACACCAATTGGCGTATAGGAGAAAATTTTGTAGTTATGTTTTCTTATGCTTGATTCTTTATGTTATGTTATCGTTATTATCTATGTTTATGCACTAATTATGTACAGTGGTGATGGAGATGAATCAAGTTCAATTTTGGACCTTGACTTAGTTATGTTATCTTGCATTTTATCATTCTTATATCATGAGATAGCTCATTGGGCTGATGATTCCTACTGAGTACCCATTGTTTTGATACTCATTCTATACTTTTGTACCTTTTAGGTGTAGATCTGAGTACTAGTGTCCACCATTGATCGTTGTTCATGCAGTGATTTATTTTATGAGATAGTGAGAGCTCTGGGAGTTCGAGTTCCCTTTTTCGCTCTACCTTTATTATTAAGTTTTTTGATTCAAGGCAGATGTATTGACTATTATAGATACTTGGGTTGTATTTTATGATTCCTAGATGCTCTTGTCCTAACTCTACAAGGTTGTGGGATTGGTATCTTGTATGGATTATCTTATCTATATATAACTATTGTTTATTTATGTTTGTTCTTGAATTAGGCCTATATTAGGCATTTCCTACCTAATTAACCCATAGCTTTAGCTCTGGGTTATGGTTTGGATTACCTACTAGATGGTTTTATTAGGTAACTTCATGACTCATAAATTGAATCATGACATTTTGCCTACTCTGAGCCGCTCTCAACCTATCCCAAATCACCCTAACTCTCTCCAATGACTCCTAAAGAAAATCAGTATAATAAGGCCTAACCTCGAATATCTCAAACTATCCAATCGTAGAACGACATCTCTTACCATAGAAAGACTTAAAATATGCCATCTCAATACTCGAATATTAGTTGTTACTAACCTCTGTCAAGGATAAGTGTTGCTCCAACTTGCCTCCAAAATCCATAACCTAGTCTCGGAGAATATCCTTAAGGACCTAAATAGTCTACTTTGACTAACCATTTGTCTACGTATGAAAATTTATACTGAGATCCACCTAAGTACCCAGCTTCTCCTAGAATACTCTCCAAAATCTTGAAGTGAATACGTAACCATGGTCTGAAATAGTATAAATAGGCACACCATGCAAATAGACTATTTCCCAAACATAGATTTGGCCTAATCTCTTAGCACTAAAGGACATCTAAATAGGAATGAAATATGTTGACTTGGTCAAACAATCCAAAGGTCACAAATACTATCTGAACCACGAGGATTGCAAAGAAAACCTTAAATAAAATCCATAGTAATCCACTCCTATTTTCACTCAGGAATGGGAAACCTCTGAGTCAAACCACCTAGTCACTGATGCTCGACCTTTACCTACTGAAAACATCGGCAATGAGCTAAAAAGTCAACCATATCTACCTTCATCCCACTCCACCACTAATATTGTCTCAAATCTCTATACATTTTGGTTGTGCTGGGATGAATGGAATATATATAGCTTTGAGCTTCATGCAAAACCAACTGAATCAAGTCATCGATCCTTGGAACACAAATGTTTCAATAAAATCTTAAAAAACCATCAAAATCTATGGTGTTCCTCTTAGGGTCAATAGCGTTTCTATGACTGCCCTAAGTTATTTATGACTTGAAAGGATTAATAGTTCAGTTTTTGGGTAGTTCATTTGAGAATATTAGTAATACCAAATAAAATATGGAATACTTAATTAAAATTATAATTTGGTAAAAATATAATTTATTACCCTTCTAAAATATTTTTGATATTGATAAAATTCTTTAAGCTATGCAATAATTATATTACTTTATAATAGCCCTTATAGTCTTTTAATATTTTAAGCGGAGACATTAAATCTATAAATGTTAATTTATAATTATTATAAAATAGAGGTTTTATTATAAATATTTTTCTATTAGTTATTGTACATTAAAAATGTTATATTTCTTTTACCACAAATCTATGCAATACCCAAGTGCAAATATGACAGAAGACAGAGGGTGGTGTTGCCACACACCCTTTGCATGGAATGACACCACATTAAGTGGCCATATTAGTTAGTTATTACAATGACAAGTGATTCCTAAGATAAGCATTCAAAAATATAAACATTCCTATGTATAAAAGGTAAATTTCAATCAACATTAGGCTAAAAAGTATTTTTTCCATGGAGTTATGAAAGTTTTTTTTGAAAAGTTAACATACTTTAAGATACTACTATATTTCTTTAGCTCGGTTTCTAGTGAAATACTATCTGGAGGATTTTCAGAAAGACCTTTAAGCTTTGGCGTCCAGGTAGGCTAGGCTTACCCTACTTTTAGATTGTGTTTATTTACTAAATTATATACTATTGTGAAATTTGATAAGTACTTGTAGTTGCCTAACCATTGATATATATAGCATGCCTTATCTATAAGGTTAAAACCCTGTTCTAGTAAATTTTCGTATTTTGTCTTTCAGTATCATATAGCATCTATCACTTTAGAACATGGAATTAAGTTGCGAAATATTGGATTTTTATCCTTTTTAAATTAAGATGAGTGAATGGTTAGTTAAATGTATTATAATTTCGATTTAGGACAAGCATCTACGTTATTTCTATCCTTGATTGTGAATTTTTGTACCACTTTTGCAATGGTTATGGTATGGTTTGGATTTTAATACTATGATTTGGGAGTTTTGGTACTGATTATGGTTGTTCTGGGTGTTGTTGTTCCATTGAGTTTCGGTTCAAGTTTGGCATCTAATTATGAGTTTGTTGTATATCATACAATGGCCTCTCATTATTACCCACTAGTTTTTGTTTGAATTTAGCATATGGCCTCTTTTTACTATCCACTACCATCGGTGTTGTGCTCAAGCTCGGTGTTTGACCTCTTGTTACTACCCATTATTTCCAGTTCAAGCCCTGTGCACATATGGACGACTACTATTATTTCTTGGGATCAATTCAGTTTTGGATTATTTATGTTTATTTTCTTTAATTAATTCTTGTGTGTCCCACTGGCTTATAGGGGTATGGTTGGGATAACTGTCTTCTTCAGTGTTCCTAACAGGCTTATAGGGGCTAAGTTAAGATTTGCTTGATTTGTCGGTTATTACTGCGTTTTTTGTTTTCCATGCTGCTTATATATATATATATATATATATATATATATATATATATATTCCTTTACCATATTTTCATAGTTTGGTAGTTGTTTACCTTTCGACCCCTATTTACTGTTGACTTAGTTTACACCCTCGCATTATAGTTATACTTTTTTTGTATTAATCTTAGTCGGTCGATGATGCCTGCTGAGTACCCATTGCTTTGGTACTCATACAACACTTCTGCATCTTTTCCTTGATGTAAATCTGAATAGTAGCAACCAATATTGACGTGATTCCTACCTTTCAGTTCTGATTCGCAGTTGGGTGAGCTTACTGTCATCCGAGGTTGATCCTCTTCTATGTATTCCAGTTCAGTATTTTGAACTCGAAACTACCTGTATAGGTTGTGTATATTTTTTATTTTGTTTAGTACTCTAAGCATCTTTTAGTAGTGGCTCTAGTACCGACATTACCAGGTCTTGGGAGGAATTCGTTATATTTGGTCTTTTTTCCTTCTCTCATTTTGATATAGTATATATGTTTTTAGTTGGTTATCATTTGTTATTAGTACAACTATCATTGTAAGTGGTCTTTTTTTATTTTTTCCTATTAGCCCGTTACCTATTATTCCAGCCTATGACGTGGCTTTCCTAAAGGTGGGTTAAAGTGGGTGTCATGACGTCTTGAGAATTTAGGTCGTGATAGCTTTGTATCAAGAGCATTGCTGTAACCACCCAATTTATCAATTCGTGATGGCGCCTACCTTATCCCACCAGTAGGCAAGCCAATTTATAGCCTAGAATTTTAGGTAATGGGATAATGGGTAGAAACCATAAAAGGTTGCATATAATGATAGAAACAATACTAATAAGTGAAAACCAAGAAGTAAACATATATAATATATAAAAACGAGAGAAGGAAAATAACCTGATATACAAACAAATTCCTCCAAGACCTGGTAAGGTCTATTCTAGAGCCACTAGAAAACATACCTAGAGTACTAGACATAATCGAAAATATACACAATATTTAACCAGTCTCGAATGCAAACGACTAAACTAGAACTGATAGAGGAGGATCGATCTCTAACAACAATAAGCTCGTCGTTCTCTGAATCAGTATTGAAAGGTAAAAACCACATTAACGCCAATTTATAGTACCAGAATCTACATCAGGAAAAAGATTCAGAAGTATATTATAAGTAATAAAGCAAAGAGTACTAAATAGACAACATCGGTCAACTAAGCTCAAAACAGAAAAAGCACAATTAAAATGCAAGCATATAATCTAAGTCAACAATAAATAGGGATAGAAATGTAAACAACTACAAAGATGATGCAAGATCCAACAACAACAACAAGAGTTTCGGATTTCAACCAACAACCACAAGACTACAACTTTTAGTTTTCGGTTTTTAGCTTACAACACAAGTGATAGTTTTTGGTTTTAAGTCTCAATCCGAGAACAACAAGAGATGCAACAATGCTAGGGAATCGAAACAAGCCCCACACGGCTTCCCTAGACTTTCAAGTTAAGAAAAGCAACACAACAACAACAAGATAATGGAAGATAAATAACTTGACATACAATATTCAAGAAACTAAGAACCCTAACAACATGAGAGGACCCTAAGCCTAATGAATATTAACACCAAGTTCTTACAAAGACCAAGAGGCACTCAAACTACCTCAAAACCTTTGTTTCTAGCCAAAGAGACAACACAAGGATTCCTCTCCTTGTGAGATCTAGAACCGGCTTCTTGTGGAAGAAGAAGAGAGTGAAATGTTATCTTTAGGTTACACTTTTCAGATTTCAAAATAGACTAATGAATAACTCTCTATCACCTTCTATTTATACTACAACAAAAATGAGCAAAAAGACCAAGACGCCCTTGCTTGGTTGTGGCCTCCTTGAAGACTTAATTTATTACACTTTAGGCCCCTCCTCACACATAAGGACGTTGAGACCCTTAGTTGGTTCGGCCAACAACTCACACACGGCCATTTGCATGAACAAGGCTTGGAGTGTTTGTAACTCCCGCGCTTGGCTTCGTGTGAAAGGCCGTGTACATGTAGGGGTAGCCATAACCGTATCATCCTCTCCATCTTGAGAGGAATTTGACCTCAAATTCGGCACGTGATCATCTTCAACCGCATCCACGAGGGAGAGATCTCCGACGTTGAAGGTGTTGTGCACTTGATATTCCGGTGGTAGGTCAATCTTATAGGCGTTGTCATTGATCCTCTCGAGTACTTGGAAAGGACCATCACCTCTTGGCAGCAACTTGGACTTCCTTTGAGCTGGAAAGCGATCCTTTCGAAGGTGCACCCACACCCAATCTCCGGGTTCAAGCACTAGCTTCCTTCTCCCCTTGTTTGCCCGTTTTGCAACCTCTTGGTTCTTCCTTTCAAGCTTGATCCACACTGCTTCATGCATCTTTTTCATGGCCTCGGCTCTTTTATTCCCATCTAAGCTGGTCATGAGATCACTAGGCAAAGGAGTGAGATCTAAAGGGGTAAGGGGGTTTAGGCCGTAAACACATTCAAAGGGAGTCATTCCCGTACTCGAATGTATTACCCGATTGTATGCAAATTCTACCAAGGGTAGGTGTTCTTCCCATGAAGTCAATTTACCTTTAACCATGGAGCGTAGCATAGACCCGAGGGTTCTATTTACTACCTCCGTTTGGCCATCGGTTTGCGGGTGGCAAGACGTGGAGAAAAGTAACTTCGTGCCAAGCCTACCCCACATGGACTTCCAAAAGAGGCTTAGGAACTTGGAGTCCCTATCACTCACAATGGTCCTTGGTACTCCGTGAAGCTTTACAACGTGTTCTACAAATAATGAAGCTACACTAGGAGCATCCTCGGTTTTTACACATGGAATAAAATGAGCCATTTTTGAAAATCTATCGACAACCACAAAAATACTATCTCGACCCTTTCTAGTCCTTGGCAGCCCCAAGACGAAATCCATCGATATGTCCAGCCAAGGTCTAAGGGGAGTAGGGAGCGGGGTGTATAATCCTTGAGGTCGGAGGCGAGATTTAGCACTCCGGCAGGCCGCACATTGACTACAAATTTTTGTGACATCTTTGCGCATTTTTGGCCAATAGAAGTTCTCCTCTAGGATTCCGAGGGTCTTGTCTACCCCAAAATGACCCATGAGGCCCCCGTCGTGGGCCTCCCTCACAAGCAATTCCCTCCAAGAACTAGAAGGAACACATAACCTCCTTCCTTTGAACAAATATCCCTCGAACCGAGAGTAGGAGGAATGATTATTTTCCTTAAGCCAACGGTCCCTTCCCCACTCTTCGCATTCCCTAAAAATAGGAGCAAAGGTTGGATCCTCGGGATACAACATCCGCAAGCTCTCAAAACCCATTAACTTCGACGACAAGGTAGCAACAAGCACATGCTTCCGGGACAAGGCATCGGCAACGACATTTTCCTTTCCCCTTTTGTAATGAATTACATAGGGGAAAGTTTCGATGAACTCAATCCACTTAGCATGACGCCTATTCAGCTTGTCTTGGCTCTTAAGGTGTTTCAACGATTCATGATCCGTTCGTATCACAAACTCCTTAGGCCACAAATAGTGTTGCCAATTTCCCAAAGCTCTAACAAGGGCGTACAACTCCAAGTCGTAAGTCGAATAATTAAGAGTTGCCCCTTTGAGCTTTTCACTGAAATAGGCCACGGGCTTACATTCTTGCATCAAAACAGCCCCGATGCCGACCTTACTAGCATCACACTCTACCTCAAACATTTTATCAAAATCGGGTAATTGCAATAAAGGCGCCGAGATGAGCATAGCCTTCAAGGACTCGAAAGCCTTAGCTTGCTCTTCACCCCATTTGAAGGGTCCGTCCTTTCTAATTACCTCGGTTAAGGGGGCGGCTATGGAACTAAATCCTTTGACAAACCTCCTATAAAAGCTTGCCAACCCGTGGAAACTTCGGATTTCTCCAATAGTTTTAGGGGTCGGCCAACTTCGTATAGAGTCTATCTTGGAGTCGTCCACTTCCACGCCCTTTGAGCTAACAACAAAACCCAAGAATACAACTTTATCAACACCAAAAGAACACTTCTCCATGTTGGCATACAGCTTCTCCTTTCGGAGTACATCAAACACACACCTTAAATGCATTGTATGGTCATCAATAGACTTACTATATACCAACACATCATCAAAGTAAACTACCACAAACTTTCCAATAAATGGCTTCATCACATGATTCATTAGCCGCATGAAAGTACTTGGAGCATTTGTTAGGCCGAATGGCATAACCATCCATTCATAGAGACCGAACTTAGTCTTGAAGGCGGTTTTCCATTCATCACCGGGTTGCATCCTTATTTGGTGATAGCCACTCCTTAAATCAATTTTGGAAAATAAACACGAACCATTCAATTCATCCAACATATCATCTAACCTAGGGATAGGGTGACGATATTTTACCGTAATCTTATTGATGGCTCGGCAGTCCACACACATGCGCCAAGTTCCATCCTTCTTAGGCACTAGTAGCACCGGAACCGCGCATGGACTCATGCTCTCCTTGATGTAACCTTTGTTGAGGAGTTCCTCAACTTGATGTTGCAATTCTTTGGTGTCCGTAGGGTTGCTCCTGTAAGCCGGCTTATTTGGCAATTGTGAGCCCGGCACAAAGTCAATTTGATGCTCAATTCCCCGAAGTGGGGGCAATCCTTGCGGAAGTTCTTTAGGAAATACATCCTCATAATCCTGCAACACATGAGAAATCAAAGGAGAAATACAAGGATTAGTGGGGTTAGTGTTAAAGCAATGGGCCAAAAGTAGCATTGGCTTGTTTTCATCATGGTCCATGAAAAGTTCCTTCCTCCTAGCCAACATCACTATGTTTTCCCTTTCCATTGGCGTTGAGATAGCCTCGGATGTGCCTACCTCCTCACCTACGGCCTCCCTTCCCTTTTCTCCCTTCTCGGGTTCTCCCCCTTTCCCTTTCAATTCTCTCATCTTTTGGTACCACGCATTCACTTGGGAGGGTGAAAGAGGGTGAAGTGTGACCCTTCGGCCATCCTTCTCGAGCGTGTACCGGTTGGTCCTCCCATCGTGTTTAGTAGACCTATCATATTGCCAAGGTCTACCCAACAACAAGTGACATGCTTGCATTGGAATCACGTCACAAAGTACTTCATCGTGGTAGTTGCCCACCTTAAATCTAATCACACATTGCCGTGTGACCTTCAACTCACCACAATCATTCAACCATTGGAGCTTGTATGGACTAGTGTGTGGTGTGGTCGGTAGCTTCAGAAAATTCACCATAGCATGGCTCGCAACATTGGTACAACTACCACTATCAATTACCAAGGTGCACACACTTTCCTTTACAAGGCACTTAGTATGGAATAGATTTTCCCTTTGGCTCGGGTCATCTACTGCCTTACTAATCATAACGCGCCTAACCACAAAGTTCGGAACCACACATTCCCCTTCTTGAGGATAGACATCTTCACCATCATCTACTCCTACCTCATCCGGTTCATGCTCGGCTTCCTCTCCAACTTGAGGCTCGGCCTCAATCTCCCCCCTTTCGGACACCACCTCCTCACCAAGGTAGTATACCTTCCCTTCCCGTAGGATCACATTACGCCGGTTCGGACATTCATTTGCCTTATGCCCCCAACCTTGGCACTTGAAACATTGGAACCCCTTTGGGTTGGGGTACTTGTGAGCCTCCGGCTTCGGAGGAAACTTAGGAGCTATTTTGGGTTCGGGCAGCTTCATAGGACCGGCTTGGTCCTTGTTTTTGGTCCAACCCAAGGGGGTTTGGATCCTCGCCTTGAAGGTTGATCTCTCCTTGAGTTCCCTCTCAATTTCGAGGGCCGCTTGGAATATACCATCAATAGTCTCAAACCGATGAAGGGTTAAGTGAGTAGAAATTTCTTTGTTCAACCCACACTTGAACCGGATGATGTCGTGGCTGATTTGTTCCCCACGGTGATCAAGTTTCAACATGAGTTGTTGGAACTCGTCAAAGTAAGCCATCACACTCTTGCCCCCTTGCCGCAAGCCATATAATCTAGCAAGCAACTCATGCCGGTATCTCTCGGGAAGATAGCGTTGTCTCATCAAATACCTTAGCCGAAACCAAGGTGGTGGCTGCCCATCAACCAATTCATTACCAAATCGCTTCACATACTCCCACCAAGTGTTAGCATAGCCCTCGAGGTGAGCTATAGCATAGCAACTCTTCTTTTCTTCCGAGATGTCATTAACTTGGAAGACCTTGTCACAAGCCGATTCCCAAGTTAAGTAGGCCTCGGGATCACTTTCACCCTTAAAGATAGGTAGGCTCAATTTGATGGTGTTGATGCCTACGTCTCTCTCTTGGTGTCGGTTTCCCCTATCTCCATACCCCCGGTATCGTCTCGGTTCCCCCCGGCCCCCTCTCAACTCCTCCTCCCTCATATAAGCATCATCATAGGCTCCCTCACCATCATACTCCTCTCTACCGTATCCATCAAAGTGGGCTGGTCGGCCTTGGCCATTTTGATTCGTAGGAATTGGAATTTGTGGCCTTTGGTTTAGTGGAGCTTGGAAAGGAGGGTGCGGATTTAGTGGTGGAGCTTGGCGTCCAAATCCTTCGTGTGGAATTGGAGGAGTTTGGAAATGTGGTGGTCTAGTGGAGTCTCGGGTTGGAGGAAAAGTGGTAGATTGGTTGGTGGCATTTTGTGGAGCTTGAGGTGCGTTTAACATTTGGTGGACCATTTCGGGAGTAATGGTTGCGGAGGATGTCCGGTCATGGCCATTGGTAGAGACATGTAGAGGAGTCGATGGTCGAGAGTTCCTTTGACTCTCCACTTGATCTAGTCTCCCACTAATAGTCGATACTTCCCCCCTTATGGCTGCCAAATCCCCTCTCACGGCCCCAAACTCCGAGTTCATTCTTTCAAGTGTCCGAGTAACGGCCTCAAGAGTGGCCCTCATTGAATCAAGTGCATTAGTATCCGGATTATGAGATGTTGTTCCTTCCATCGTCAAGGTATTAGCCGCTTAGTCACCACAAGTTCGGGTCTCACAAGTGTTGTATAATTGGCTAGTAACCGTGAGATTTACAAGGTTTGAGTAAGCTCTTAGTCGGAATGGATTCTTGTTTGAAGACTCAAAGAATTCTTGCCGGACTAGAACCAAAATTAGCAACTCATTCAAACGAATAAAAGCACACAAATAATCGTTGACACGAATAGACGGCTCAAGGAACTAATTGACAACCTAGTGGAAATTACTAGTTTGTTAATTAGTTCTAAGTCCAAATAAGGGAAACCAAGAATCAATCAATTAGCAACAAAGAACATATCCTAAGTTGAGCTTAGAGTGACATGGTAGCATGCAATGGTCCCACACGGTCTTTTCTCTTTCGGATTTGGGTATATTATTTTTTTTTTTTTGTCTTGAATTAATATTCACACAACTTGGGAGAAATTGAAAAGTGTTTTTGGTGGGAAAACTTTAAAAATTTGAAGTCTTGACTTTTGTTCAATCTCAAGAAAGTGAGTTTGGTTGACAATTTCCACAAGACAAGGCTCCTTGATTTAAGGGAAGTGATTGACAAGGCTACAAAGTGATGGGTGCAAGTCTTTCACAATCAACTTTATAAATCTACCACTTGAACACACAACAAGATGAACACCCAACAAGAGGAACAATATGCACAAGTTCAAGAGATGAACACTTCACAAACTTCAACACCTTCTTAGCACATTATCACACATCCACCGATTTTTCTATGGTCATCAATAACATTCAACTTTCGGCCACCTTACAACATGCAACTTTTCAAGCTCAACCTTGGATCTAGACACCTTAGTGTTGGTGAGAAAGAAACCAACACTAGAAACCCACTAAACAAGCAAAATGTCACCTAGATCTAAGTGTGCAACACCTTTCTCGGTTTCAACTTTAGTGGACAGAAATTTCAGAATTTCAGAATTTCTTCTTGGTGTAGTTTGGTTAAACCGAGAGCTACTAGCCCAAGATGGGTTATGTGAGAACACAACCGGTCTTGCTTTGATACCAAATGATGCAAGATCCAACAACAACAACAAGAGTTTCGGATTTCAACCAACAACCACAAGACTACAACTTTTAGTTTTCGGTTTTTAGCTTACAACACAAGTGATAGTTTTTGGTTTTAAGTCTCAATCCGAGAACAACAAGAGATGCAACAATGCTAGGGAATCGAAACAAGCCCCACACGGCTTCCCTAGACTTTCAAGTTAAGAAAAGCAACACAACAACAACAAGATAATGGAAGATAAATAACTTGACATACAATATTCAAGAAACTAAGAACCCTAACAACATGAGAGGACCCTAAGCCTAATGAATATTAACACCAAGTTCTTACAAAGACCAAGAGGCACTCAAACTACCTCAAAACCTTTGTTTCTAGCCAAAGAGACAACACAAGGATTCCTCTCCTTGTGAGATCTAGAACCGGCTTCTTGTGGAAGAAGAAGAGAGTGAAATGTTATCTTTAGGTTACACTTTTCAGATTTCAAAATAGACTAATGAATAACTCTCTATCACCTTCTATTTATACTACAACAAAAATGAGCAAAAAGACCAAGACGCCCTTGCTTGGTTGTGGCCTCCTTGAAGACTTAATTTATTACACTTTAGGCCCCTCCTCACACATAAGGACGTTGAGACCCTTAGTTGGTTCGGCCAACAACTCACACACGGCCATTTGCATGAACAAGTCTTGGAGTGTTTGTAACTCCCGCGCTTGGCTTCGTGTGAAAGGCCGTGTACATGTAGGGGTAGCCATAACCGTATCAAAAGATATGCAAATGCAGTAAACGATAAATATAAGCGCTAAAAAAACTAATTAATGAGTAACAACAAACAAATCAAACATAACATAACTATGCCCCAATAAGCCCGCTAGGCACATTGAAGACGACAATTAACCTAACTGTACTCCCATAAGCCGATGGGACACACAAAAAGTAATGAAATAAATAAATTAAACATAAATAATTAATAACTGATTTTATCCCAAGAAATCATAGTATTCATACAGATGTAAACTATGCTTGAACCGGCACCAATGGGTAGTAAAATGATGCCAGACACTGGAATCGAACTGTTACTGATGGATAAAAAAAAGGCCATATGCCAAATTTAAACTATAAATAGTAGATAATAATAAGAGGCCACATATATGATATACAATAGAACTCTTAATCAAATGCCAGACTTGAATTGAAACTCAGGGGATCCATAACTCCCAGAACAACCATAATCAGTACCAGAACTCCCAAACCATCACAAGCAGATGCTGGACTCGATTCCAAACTCATAGTAACCATACCCAACTATACTATTAAAATCCAAATCATGCATAATTAATGCTAGAGTGGTACCAAAATTCACTGTCAAAGAACGAAATAAAGTATATGCTGAACCTAAATCAGAACAAAACTATATTTAATCAACTATTCGCACATCTTAATTAAAAAGGATAAAAAATCCAAGGATTCACAACTTAATTCCATGTCCAAAAGTGATAGATGATATATTTTACTAAAAGAAAAAATACAAAATTTACTTGAACGGGTCCTATTTCAGATAAATAAGGCATGTAATATACATAAAATGGTATGAAACTACAAGTAAGTATCCAAAACTAGAATTATAGTACACAATTTTAGTAAATATTCTCAATCTAAATCTAGGGTAAGCCTAGCCTACCTGAAACCACACTTAGAATTATTTCTTTGCATAAGAGGAGTGCAAAATAATTTTCTAAACCAATATATGTTTAGAGCTAACTAAGAGTTACCCATAATATAAAACTAAAATAAACCATGAAATTAAATTGTGGTTATGAATTTGAACTTTTGTTTAACAAACTCACATTACAACACTAAAGAAAGAGCAATAAGTGATGAGTAAAACCAATCGAGAGAGTTCTTGGGGTTATGCCATCCCAAGCGTAATTCGTGTTTGCAATCAATAGGTAATCCAAATTTTAGTTAATGAGTCTTGGTTAGGATAGGTTTTAGGGTTTAGTGCTAGTATTTCAACAAAACACTAATATTTCACTCATGCATTCTTTCAAAAACCTCATGAGTATGATGAATTAATCAATCAAATACCTCAACTTGGCATCCCTATTTCTAATATAATACCTATGAACATAGAAAATCCACATAACATCCTTATTTCTAAGACAATACGAAGAAAGAAGGTAAAGTCAATTTGTTGTTCACAAATACTCATCACCCACATTCCTCTTTCAAGGATGGTATAGGATCCAAAGCACTTGCAGTTTTCACCCACAATTATTAACTCAAACATAGATTAATAATAAAACCCAAATCCATTAACTATGAATTTAAACTATAAATCAACACACATACACATTAACAACCTATTAAAACATAACCCCAAGATGGAAATTTAGCCACTAATGATATTTGAGAGAAGATATATACCAAAGATAACATTGAATGCTTCCATTGAAATCCAAAGAAAGAGTAATCCATACTTCAATCACAAATTCAACTAAAACTCTCTTAAGAATTTATTAAACTTATTCTTTACCTAAGTAGATTCATTTCACTATCTACAAAATTTAATAATGGTTGAAAGATTCCCTAATTGTGCAAGGTTTGTTCTTTTGAGACATGACCACCTTTATGAATGTATGATTTATCCTTTGGGGAATTCCCACCCTATCAGGATCGCCCTTTGTTGATCGCATTCGTAACCTATGTGATTAATAATTCTGGACTTTGCTCCGAATAATGATTGCGACAATTATGCCATGATTTTGATACCTGGGGATTGATCCCTAGTCCTAATTTTCAACTCATATAAGCATTTTGGTCTTTTGCATTCCTTTTTACCTTCGCTTCAACTCCTTTCCATTCGATTACATGCAAATATTTAGACCACGAGAATTAATGCATTTTACTATTGAAATAGCCTTATATATACATTTATTCCATCATAATCTACATGAACTAAGGTATAGATAAGTGGAAAATTTTCTACTCGGTAGGGTTATAGGGATCGAGTCATAGAGTGACAAATGAAGGGTGACTTGGGTTCTGTTGTGGTTATGACTAGGATGTCATTAGTTGTGAATACTTTTTATGTCATATGTACAAAATCATAGCCCGATTATAGGATTTATAAAAAAATTTATTTACTTAATGATTGGACCCTACGAGTCATAATGTGGGATTACGAGTCACAATGTACTACTTGTAGGGTCAAGAGTAGGCATGAATTGATACACTGCCCTATATACGAGCCTAGGGTAGGAATCATAGTCAGTTGTTATGAGTTGTAATGTGGCCTGTAATGATTGGGCGATAAATTATCTGTGTATCATTAAGGGTATTTTGAACATTTCCTCTTTTCACCAACTATGACCCATGACCTTAAAACTTTTTTGGGACCGAATTATCATCCAAAAAAATTCAATCAAGTCTTAAATACTCTTACATTCACCAAAGAAAGAATAAGCTAGGGCTTCTAAAGGTGAGATATTCAAGCTTCAACTATTGATTTCTATCCATAATTCATGATTATCTAAGGATATATATCTTCCTAAACTCTATTTTGTTAAGGTATGTGTTAAAATTGTTAATTATGAGGTTTTAAATGTTCCCTTTGGAATTTGGGTTAAAGGCATTGGATGATTGTTGTTTAAATAATGTTCCCATGATTTTATATAAGTTGTTCATATTTTATTGATGGTATAAGAACTTATGGGTGCATGGGCATGGTGAAAAAATTAAAGAGTCGTGGCAATCCCCAGTTTAATGAATTTTTATAATAAAATTGTGATGACCTCAACCCAACCTCATGAAATTGGTTTTAAAACATCAGTATCTACATATTAAAAACACTCTTGGAATCATTTCATTTCAGAAAACTCTAATCAAACATAAATGATTTTAAAGGCCATAGTGGCCATGATATGATTTTAAATTGAACCTTTGGGGTCATGGATTCCCCTATATGAATAAATCATTGAACCTTGGGGGTCTTACATTCACCCGTATAGATGAATAATTAAACTTCTAGGGTCGTGGATTCCCCGAAGTAACGTATAATTGCTATGGCATGATGATATTTGCTTGCAAACATAATTGGTATGATGATTCCAATGGTATTCCTTAATGGATGATTATGGGTCAATGAATGGAAATTTATAGTTGTTCTAATTGGGCTTAAAGGGGATTCTGTAGTTAAGCCATGAATGTGGAGGTGCCGAGGCACTGCTACAAGAAACCCATGTTTGTCGGTGTGAGGGATTAGTCTCGATGAGCGTGTTCTTGTGTCACACTTAATATATATTCTTTTCAGGGATAGGTAAAGGGTTTTGGATTCCCCAGCCTTCCTTGAAACCTTCAGTATGTATAACTAACACGTACTGTGGCCTTTTGAATTAGAGGAGATGGACCCATATAGCATATGGGTGCCTTATGATGGTAAGCTACATCATCTAAGTTAATGTTTTATTTTCATGTTAAACCCTGCTCCCTGTCCCAACATGCTATATATATTTATGTATGTATGTATGTACACTATGTGCATATAGATTTTACTATGGTTTTAACTTAACCTTATATTATCCCTTCTATGAGTTATATGCTAGCGCTCACCCCACTAACTATCTCTAGATACTATATACCAACATAATAGAGGAATCAGAGACACTTCTACTTTCCCTGTGGAATGATTAAGTAACTTTTGGATCAGTCATAAGTCAGCATAAAGTTGTGAGCCTCTCTCCAGAAGTCCTGATGCTTCTTATTTTAGATTATGTCATAGAATATTTCCTTGGTTTCCTTATTTTGGCTATGGTCCGGGGCATGTCCCGACATAGGTTGTCTTTTAGTTATTAAAGGCTTTGTGGATTACTATGGATTGGGATGGTTATGGGAATGTTTAGATTACTTTATGAGTAAGTTGAGTTACATATCTTTTTATATGTTTAGAACTCAGCTTTATCTTATTACATATTTAAAACTCCGGTCTATCTTATGATCTGTTCGAAATTCATCCACTCCAAAGTGTATTGTAATTTGGTTATCTAAGGTGAGAGGGTGGTCTCCAATACTTGGCAGACTTGAGATACCCATCACAACTAGTCCATGTTTTGGGTCATGATAAATAACTATTATTCGAGCATTGAAAAGGCACCTTTTGAAGCTTTGTATGGTACGAGATTTTGTACTCTGATTGAATATTTGGAGATGTTCAAGGTTAAACCCTAAGGTATGGTATTTCTTCAGGAGTTGTTAGATATAGTCAGGGTGATCCATGGCACGTTAAGAGCATCTCAGAGTAGGAAGAAGGCCTATACATACTGTAGGTTCCATACATCGAGAATTGGAGTTAGTGATCGAGAATTGGAGTTAGTGATCAAGGATTCCTTCGAGTATCGCCTATGAAGGATGTGATGAGGTTTGGGAGAAAGAGAAAGCTCAGCCCTAGGTATATTGGACCTTTTGATATTTGTCGCACAATTAGTGAGGTGGCTTATAAGTTAGATTTACCTTTTATTTTTTATTTTTTCCATTTGGCTTTCCATGTCTCAATATTGTGGTTATATATTTCTGACCAATCTGATGTTCTTAGATGGGACTTAGGGTCAAGTTGGATAAGCGGTTGACCTTCGTGGAGGAGCCTAAACTTATTTTGGCTAGTGATGTTAGGCAGTTGTGAACTAGGTATATTCCTATAGTAAAGTCTTAGCAGAGGCACCACCTAGTAAAGAAGGTCACTTGGGAGATAAAGAGTGAGATGCAGACCTAATATCCTTACCTGTTTGAGACTTTAGGTACATACTAACCCTTAACTTTCGTGGATAAAATTTCCTTTAGTGTTAGAGCTTCCCTATATCTTTCCCAAGTCTTGTACCACTTACTGGATTTGACAGTTTGGTAAATGATTAATTCATTGGGTTTTTATAGCCAATTTCCTACTTTGAAGTCTTTGTTTTTCTAGATGGCCACTAGGAAAAAACTTTAGTTAAAAAACTTAGATTGCAAATTCTGACAGTTCCAACAACTCTAGAATATAAATTTTAGGCTAAGAGGACTCTTAGATTGGTTCCTAAGGAACCCAGGCTTATTTCGACCTATTGATAAGAAAGTTAAGAAATTGGAAATTGGCTGTAGGACCTATTTTTGTTAAAACAACCACTGATGGAAATTTTGACTATGTTGTTTAGCTTGGAAAGTCAAATTTGGTATGGTTACATAGTTTATTTGCATCACGATAGAGATATTTTTAGCCCCGATCATGAATCCTTGAGCAAGACAGTAGATATGGCAATCACGGGAATAAGTGTCACAATCGTGATTCCTTTGTGCAACACCAAATTATGGAAACTGCAATACCTGTCATGGTAGTAACTCGTGTGACACCTATAATATATCACGTTACCGATAGTCGAGTCGCGGTAGCAACACTTGAGAGCCTTGTATGGGTATAAATACCCATATTTTAGCCTAATTTTCCCATTCATTCATCCATTATCTTTAGACTAAAACCCTAAATAGGGAAATTAGTTAGAATTGAGGCTTATGGGTAATTTAGGAGCTTGGCCAAGATTTATTTTCATGATTCCCCTTCCATTTGTGGTAAGATTTCACCCTTTTCCTGGTAGAATTTTCCATTTCTTGTTCAACAATCCCAAAACTTTGGAGGCTTTATTTTAGCCCCAAATTAGCTTGAATTGCACTTATTCTTATGTGTAATGACTCCTTGAGCCTTAGGGAACATTGAGTTGGATTTGGAAACATGTTTTTTTGTAAATGGGACCCATGGGACTTTTGTGTATGTTTGGACCCAAAGCACAATAGTGAAATATTTATTGTTATTCTCATACTGATGAGTAGGATGTGATTTTGATAGCTTTGCATCTTCCAAAAATTTCTCAAAAGGGAAAAACAGTGATTTAGCAGATCTTGTGAGCTGTCTTCAGCATCCAGGTAGGCTAGATTTTACCCCTTGTTAATTCAAATGCTTCATGATATATTTATGATATTGTGTTAGATTTTGGATGGGTTTTAGTTGTTGATGTGCTAAATTGAAATACATTGGTTAGTTGTACCGTTTAAGTTATTTTTGATACTAATTTGGGCATAATTAGCCTAGTTATTCCTATCATAGGTAAAGTTGACCTTGTAGGCTCTTATTTAGGATGGACATACCTCAGTTACTTAATCAATGTGGAGATTTTCTTGGTCATTCAAGTTTGGGGTGAGGCTTAACCAAATTTCAATTACCTTAGGTGGAATTTACTTAGTTGTTCTACATTAGGTGGAATTGCTAACCTAGGATAAGTTATGGATGCTTCAGCATCCAATAGTTGATTTAGATACCTTAGCCTAGTTCAGGATAGATATTGCTTGGTAAATGATTTCGGGAATTTAGAAGTGGATCTTCGACCAACCTTAGGTCAAGACTAGGTATAGTTATTGGATACCATTTATATGTTTGTGTATATCTAGGAAATGCTTGATATGGTAATATTGAGATGCCTTGGTATTTAATGGTTATGATGGCTGATATTGGAAGTAATACTTAAAGATTATGCTATGAATGAATTATTTGTTAAGCTAATGATGAGCAATTGAATAGGCCATTGATTTCACTTTGATTGGTCTACGAAATATACTATTGAATAAGCCCTTGATTATGATATTGGCTAAGCCATAAATTATTTTATTGATTGAGCCAATGAATGACATACTAACTAGCTAGTGATCATACTTATCGATATGTTAGCATTTAAGCTATTGTTCATGCTAGAGGCCATGCTTATGGCTACATTGGCAATTACGTTATTGATTATGCTATGAATAAGCTATAGATTACTCCATGGATAAGCTATTGATCAAGCTATTGATAAGCTATCTTTTACGCTAATGATAAGCCATTAATGAATACTGATAAGTTATTACCTATGCCTTTGATAATGCATATTGATTATGTTAGTTATCATATTTATTTACTATATTGGTGAATACATTATGGATTATGGTAAACAACATCCTTATTGATTATATTAGCAATTATTCAATTGATTATGCTAGAGATCATGCTTATTTATTATATTGACAATTATAATATTTATGCTAGATCTTATTATTCTTATTATGATTATTGATCATGTTAATATAATATGTTTCACGATTCGAACCAGGGCATGTACATGATGGATATCTCATGTCCACTGAGGAATGGAGACCATCCCCTTTACCTAGTCAAACTAAATGCAATGCCCAACACAGGATAAATTCCAAACATATAGCAATGTAAGAAAGATAAGTTATAAGGAATATAAAATAACTGAATATCCAACAACCAATAACCACAAGTCCATAACAATATCCACACAACCTCTAAGAAATACCAAAAGCCAAAAAAAGTTGGGACATGCCCCTGATACTAACAATAATAATGTTAATATAAACTCTTTAAATCTAGTCTAAGAAAGAAAACTGAAGAAATGACCAAGTCTTACAGAGAATGGAAGCTCACCATATTACCACCAACAACCGACAACCTAAGTCAATCCATCTAACCTTGCACAAGAAAAGTAGATGTATCTCCGGTGCCTAAATCACGTAGGGATACAGCATCCGAAGATGGTTAGTGGGTTGAACACTAGAACGTAATTCAGTGATAAGGAATAAAATAATGCCATGATCCATATTTTAAAATCATTCAAACTAATGCATGAGATGTTATATATATATATATACATATACATATAAGAATGTCATGCTGGGATGGGGAACAAAGGTTAGCATGAAGTAATATTTATCTTCGGCTATGTAGCCCAACCGTTATAAATAGGCACCCATGAGATATATGGGTTCAACTTCCCATGATCAAAGGACCCTAGTGCGTCTTAGGCGCTTGAAATGCAGATATCAAGGAACACCATGGAATGCCTCGACCGCATGTTAATCTAATATACAAATATATCGATAGTGTAAACTATGCATATAGGTCATCAAGACCAACACTCAATTCGACAAATATGAGTTTCCAGTACAAGAAATCAAAGACCGATACCTTCACATCCTCACTATATATTCCCCATTATGTCTAATTTAAAACAAGTTTCACATAACCTATTTATTAACCAATGAACCAACTGTTAAGGAGCACAATGGGTATAGTCATACCCTTACACTTGCAAGTTTACCTCTATGCCATAACAATCACATTAACTTGGGGGAATGACTCGACCCCTTTGTTCGTTAAATCAATTCATAGCCAAAAAGGATTTTAAAATTCCTATTCATTGTTTAATCATTTATGCAATGCTGTAATATAGGTGAGTAAGTCAAAAAGAGTGATGATTTAAAAATTTAAACCTATCTGCGCAGTGGGTTTAGATAACACAATCTTTCAAAACTAATTCTAATTTTAAAACATAAATTTGGCGAATACCATGGCCTCTAAGTTTATTCATCATTCCTATGCACCCCACAAGTTCAAAACCATTAATAAGGCATAAACAATGCATAATAAATAATGGGATAACAATTTAAGAGTCAATCTTGTCAAAACCCTCAACCATATCAAAACCATACTATTAAACCATTTGAGTACATGTTTTTCATAAAGTATTAATTGGGGAATAGTAACATGCCTGAAATACCAAAATATCTAGAGATAAATAAACCCTTGAGCCATTAGATGACCATATTATTGAAATCCTAAGTATCTTTAACTTGGAGTGTTTTGAAAGAAGAGTGTGTTTTGATTTTGATGTGAATGAGAAATAACCCCCTTTAGTGATTTATGGACTTGGGAGCTGACTAAGGAAAAAGGGGAATAGACCAGAATATCCTTAGTGAAATACTCAAAACTGATCTCCAAGTTACTACAAGTGACCTAATGACTTATCGGGTGAGATTACAACTCATAAGGTTCCACTTGTAGTCTTGATTGTATCCATGATCACGAATAATGACTTGTCTACGAGACTGTAATACCCTGAATTTTCTTCCTAGCTAATTTTGTCTCAAGAATGCCTAGTATTAGCTTCTAAAGTGAATGATTATTATTACATGAGGAAATTTTAATATTTTTACTTTTTATGTGGAAAATTCAATAAGCTTTCCATTGATATAAAATTTGCCTAAACCCGACACCCGAACGAAGAGTTAGAGCCTTTTTAGTGAGACAGTGTATCACCAGAACCTCCAGCGCGTCGCGGAGATAGCTCAAATGGAAATTGTTAATTTCTAGTGTTGCTCCGCTATAGTGGCACATCGCACCAAATTTCCAGGTCACAGACAAGGTGGCAACAAGATAGCTCCACGTCGCGCCCTCGTGCAATTTTTCATTTGTCATTTTTCAGTGACTTGGTGCGAAAGTGACGCGTCGCGCCAAGGATGAAAATTGGGAAATTTTCTCAAAAATTAAAGACATGTCCTAGGGTTAAAAGGGTCAATCACACTATATAAGTCTTATAACACGAGATTTGGCTATAATTCAGTAACTTATACTCAATTACTCTCAAAACCTCTTGAGAACAAGCCCTAGGGTTTTCATAGAAGGTTCAATTCCAAGGGAATTCATCTTCAAATTTCAAGAATCTCTCCGTCAATATTCATGAAATCACAAACTAAGGTATACGTAGTGTTCATCCACAGATCCGTTTCATTCATGGAGTCCAAGAATCATGTTTAAAAAAACCTATTGTGATTTGCTTATTGTGATTTGATTATTTTTATGTTGATAATTGTTATTATGTTTCAAGATGGTGTCTTGATGACTGTCCATGAAGTATGTGAGTTTGTCCATTGAAGACCTATGAGTTTGGGTAGTTTTAGATTCTTAAATTGATGATTTCACCTATGCTATAAAGTGTGCATGTAAGGTGTTTGATAAAACACATGTAATGTGTTTGATAAAATGCCTAGAATAATAGAATCATGTTCCTTATGTCTCATTAGTATCTAAATGACAAGTCCATGGTAACCCTTATAATGCAACACAATTTCCATACTTTTGTTGTTTATTGACTGTTGTGTTACGCAACGTTCATGATATTGAAATCATGCAAGTATGTACATGTTAAATGCATTCCCTTCCATGATCAAGACTATGATAACCTTGTGAAGCATGAAATCCCTTATTTATGGTATTATGCCTTATGAACTCTATTCCTATGATCAAGAAGTATTATGGATTGTTGGTGTTGGTCATATATTCAGTAATGTCATGCCTAGTTAGTTTCCATCTATCGAGTCCTGGGGGTACTTGTAACCGAAAAATATAGTTTTTTGCCTAGAGCCATGTAATGTTTTTGTGATACTCTCAGTCAAGCCATGTTCCATAAAAGTCAGTCAGTCATGTGACTCTCTCATTAACTCTATCAGTTATCAGATATCAATAGTATTCCGTCAGTCGACGGAATTCAATAAACTCAGTACATGTACAGTCAGTGAATTATGTTCAGTCTCTTTAGATGGGAATAGAAATTAGCACCTAGGGAACCCAAGGGTGGGAACACATACTGTCAGATGAGGGTGTGATTCTTAGTAGTCATCTTTGTGTTCTGGAACTGTGTGGCCAACATAGGTTGAGACATCAACAATGTCAGATGAGAATTGATGAGGTAGATAAGCATTGTCAGATGAGGGCCCCACCACTCTCATTTGGGGACACAATCAGATAAGGGCCCCACCACTCTCATTTGGGGACACTGTCAGATGAGGGAACCTACAGTTGTCCTAACCAGTGGTGCGGTATTGATGCCCTTCTAATCAGGGCACAGATTAGACCCCAGCTCAGTTGTTATAGTGTATTTAGGGCATGCTGGTTAAATAACTATTCTTACAGTTTCAATATCAGTCTCAATAAAAGAACTCATATAGTTTTACAGATTTTATAACTGTTAGATACAATCAACTCAGTCATAGTACGGAACTCAGATAGTTCCCTAATATTTAGGACTGTCAGACACAGTCACTTATGTTATTAGTTATATTAGTTATCAGAACTCCAGTATCAGTCATGCTAGATATCAGTAAATTTAGGTCATCAGTATAAAGATTCAGTAATCATGTTCTCATTATTCAGTTACTATGTATTCATGTATGCACTCTCACATTCATATTAGTCAATTAGTTATTATCATTCATGCATGTAAACCCCATGTATTCAGCCTACCTCACATGTATACTCAGTACATTGTTTTATACTTATGCATTTATGCTATGGTGTTTTCTTTTTATGTTACACCATAGGTTTGGAGACATGACTCCAAGATCAGCAGTAGTAGGAGCATTCCAGGGTTTAGAGTTTTAGCAGTGAGTCCTCATTCTCTAAGTACGTGATCTTATTTTATCATATCAGTTTAGTTTTTAGTTGATGGAGTTAGTTGGGGATATGTCCCATAAACTCCTTAGTCAAGCAGTTAGAGGTTTTCAAACGACTACAGTATTTTTCATGTTTTTCAGACTTCAGTATTTCAGTTTTGTTTTGGTATCAAGATAGCACTCTACGTCAGATGTTATTTTTATTAGTCAATTATCTTCAGTATTGAACCTTACGGCCTCTCAGTGCATATTTTTACATTTTTATTTCATATTATGTAGTGTACAGGTACAGATATCTACAGATATCAGCCATGGGTTAGCTTGTGGTATTTTGGGGTCATGAATACTGTGTAGCATTTTGGTTCAGATAATTGAAGAATTAAAAACTTGGTATTAGAGCCTAAGGTTCAAAAGAGTCCTAGGAAGTATGAAAGTCGCATCCAGTAGAGTCTTGTACATGGATGTGTTGCGGGCCACATTTATGTGCAGGAGGATATGAGATGTTTTAAGAAATAGTTTCCCTTCTTTTAGTATCCATGTCATTCCTGTGAGAATAATCACAAGTCAATATCTCAGTCTAATCCATTTCTCCTCTTGATTTCAGAACATGCCTCCAAAAAGAAGAAACTAGCCAGCTACTTAGCCTGAAGATCCTTTGGGCGAGCATATTTCTCAAGAGGAATTTAGAACTGCATTTACCACTCTTGCTCATCCAGTAGCTACCCATAATAAGCGTCCAACAGTTATTCTGGCCAACCCAGTGGACAACTCATTCGCAGCGAGGATTCGAGACTTCACCCGAATAAATCCTCCAATGTTCCTCGGGTCTAAGGTAGATGAAGACCCTCAGATATTCATTGATCAGGTCCCGAAGGTGACATATATTAAGGGGTGACTACTATTGAGAGTGCTGAGTTAGCTGCATACAAGTTGCAAAATGTGGCTCACACTTGGTACAAGCAGTGGAAGTCGAAAAGGGTAGATGGTGCAGGTCCTATAGAGTGGGAGGAGTTTGTCACAACTTTCTTTGACAGATTCGTTCCCCAAGAGCTGAGAGAGGTGAAGGTCCTAGAATTCATCAACCTCAGGCAGGGAAATATGACGGTGAAAGAGTATTCTCTTAGGTTTACTCAATTAGCCAGATATGCCCCTCATCTGGTTGCAGACAATAGAGCTAAGATGAGCAAGTTTTCTTCAGGGGTAAATAATAGTGTAGTTAACGAGTACAGATCTGCCATGATAAATTGTGACATAACTTTATCTCAAATCATGACTCATGCTCAGCAGATAGAGGAGAAAAAAACTAAGTAGAGGGAAAAGTAGAATAAGAAAGCTAGGATAGGTAGCTTCAATTTTAGACAGCTTAAATAAGAAAGAGGAAACCATTCCCAGTTTCATCCTAAGTCAGCAGTTACAGCTCCTTTTACAGCCATTGCTCTAGTTCCTAAGTTTAGAGAGGGTAACAAAGATAGAGCGTCAGGCTCTAAGTCTTAGGGCAGTGTTAGTTAAACCCAAACTAATCCCTTATGACGACTTACGGTAATAACCACAAGGGTACTTGCAGAGCAGGTAGCAATGTCTGTTTCGGTTGTGGAAAGCCAAGCCACAGAGTCAGAGATTATCCCCAATCGGGTTATCAGGGTTAGCAGAACCATTTCGTAACTTAGTCCATTTACCCGAAACAGCAAGGTGCCACTTCCAGTGCTACTAGTGGGCAACGCCCAAATCATCTCTATGCTCTTCAGACACAACAGGATCAGGAAAATTCTCCTAATATTGTTACTGTTATGTTACAAATCTTTCATATTCACGTTTACGCTTTGCTAGATCCAGGTGTATCCTTGTCTTTTTTTACTCCTTATATAGTAGGTGATTTTGGAGTTAGTCCTAAAATTCTAGTAGAGCCCTTTTCAGTCTCTACCCCAGTGTGTAAAACCATCATATCTCAGCGAGTATACAGGAACTGCCCGATTAAGATATTTCAGAAAGTCACGTCAGCATATTTAGTCGAGTTAGAGATGAATGATTTTGATGTCATTCTCGGTATGGATTGGCTTCATTTGTGCCATGCCAAAGTTGATTACAGAAATAGAATAGTTCAGTTTCAATTTTTGAATGAACCCATCCTAGAGTGGAAGGGTAATACTTTAGCGTTCAGAGTTCAGCTTATTTTCTACCTTCGAGCAAGGAAAATGATATCTAAGGGGTTTGTTTATCATATCGTGCATGTTAAGGAATCTAGTTCTAAATCGCCCAGTCTTAAATCAGTCCCAGTGGTTAATGATTATTCAGATGTCTTTCTCGAAGGTCTTCCAGGCATTCCTCCCATTAGGGAAATATACTTCGGCATAGACCTTCTTCCGGGTACTTAGACTATCTCTATTCCACCATATAGAATGGCACCAATAGAACTCCAGGAACTAAAAGAATAGTTGAAGGATCTCTTAGATAAGGGATTCATCAGACCCAACATTTCCCCGTAGGGCGCACCAGTTTTATTCGTGCAAAAGAAAGATGGTTCCCTTAGAATGTGCATTGATTACCATCAAATCAATAAAGTCACGGTCAAGAACAAGTATCCTCTTACCAGAATGGATGACTTGTTTGACCAACTTCAAGGTGCTAGTTATTTCTCTAAGATAGACCTCAGATCAGGCTACCATCATCTTAGAGTTAGAGAATATAACATTTCAAAGACATCTTTTCGTACTCGATATGGTCACTTCAAATTTGTAGTCATGTCCTTTATCTTACAAATGGCCCAGCAGCTTTCATGGACTTGATGAACTGTGTGTTCAACTAGTACTTGGATATGTTCATCATAGTCTTTATAGATGATATTCTGGTCTATTCCTGCACAGAGCATGATCATGCAGACCATCTCAGAATAGTACTTCAGACTCTACGAGATCATCAGCTATTCGCCAAATTTAGTAAGTATGAATTTTTTCTAAGGTCAGTAGTTTTCCTTGGTCATATCATTTTTGGTGATGGCATTAGAGTAGATCCTCAAAAGATTGAAGCGGTAAAAAACTGGCCTCGCCCTGTCTCTCCATCAGATATCAGGAATTTCTTAGGCTTGGCTGGCTATTATAAATGGTTTGTTGAGGGATTTTCTTCTATTGCATCCCCTATGTCTATATTGACTCTGAAGAAGGTCAAGTTTAAACTGTTAGATTCTTGTGAGAAGAGTTTTCAAGAGTTGAAGACTCGACTCACCTTAGCTCCAATTCTAGCTCTTCCAGATGTTTCAGATGGGTTCGTAGTGTATTGTGATGCATCTTGAGTAGGTTTGGGTTGTGTCCTCATGAAGCATGGAAAGGTCATAGCCTAGGCTCTAGATAGTTAAAGCCCCATTAGAAGAATTATCCTACTCATGATCTTGAGTTACCAACCGTAGTATTTGGCTGGAATATTTGGAGGCATTATATCTACAGAGTTTATGTAGATGTCATCATAGATCATAAGAGTCTTCAGTATGTCTTTTCTCAAAAAGATCTCAATCATTATCAGAGAAGGTGGGTTAGAGCTCTTGAAAGATTATGACATGAGCATTCTTTGTCATCCGAGCAAGGCCAATTTAGCGACCAACGCTCTTAATAGACTGTCCATAGGTAGTGTTTCTCATGTTGAGGACAGTAAGAAGGAGTTAGTTCAGGAAGTTCATCAGCTTGCCAGACTAGGCATTTGCTTAGTCGATTCTTCAGAGGGCAGTGTATGTGCTTAGAGTAGTTCAGAATCATGTCTAGTTTCTGAGGTAAAAGAAAACCAAGACAGGTATCCTAGCCTTGTCAAGCTAAAAGAGTCAGTTTAGAATTAGAAAGTATAGGTTTTCTCCCAAGGGGAATATGGTGTTCTTCTTGTCAGGGTCGTCTATGTGTTCCAGGTATAGATTACTTGAGGCAATGAATTCTTGTAGAAGCGCATGGTGCGCGATACTCTATTCATCCAGGGACCACTAAGATGTACCATGACTTATGGCAAATCTATTGGTGGAGTGGGATGAAGAGAGATATTACAGAGTTTGTGGCTAAGTGCTCTACATGTTAGCAAGTTAAGATAGAGCATCAGAAGCCTAGTGGTTCCATGCAGGAGTTCACCATTCCTACTTGGAAGTGGGAAAAAGTGAACATAGACTTCGTGATGGGTTTTCCTCGAACTCGTCATCAGCATTATTCAGTTTGGGTCATAGTAGACCTAATGACCAAGTTAGCTTATTTCCTTCCAGTTTATACCTTTTATTCAGTTGAGGGTAATGCCAAAGTCTATATCAAGGAGTTAGTCAGATTACATGATGTTCCATTATCTATCATCTCAGATAGAGGTACCTAGTTCACGTCTCACATTTATAACGCATTCCGTAAGGGGCTTGGTACCCAAGTTCATCTCAGTACAGCCTTTCATCCTCAGACAGATGGTCAAGCAAAAAAAATCATTCAAACTTTAGAAGTTATACGAAGGGCGTGTGTAATTGATTTCAAGGGTAGTTGGGATGACTACTTGCCTATGATTGAGTTTGCATACAACAATAGCTATCATTCTAGTATTCAAATAGCTTCATTCGAAGCTCTCTATGGTAGGAGATGTTGATCTCCAATCGGTTGGTTCAAAGTTAGTAAGGCCTCAGTCATAGGTCCTGACTTAGTGTTTGATACCTTAGAGAAAGTCCCGTTGATCAAAGAAAGACTTCGGGCTGCTCAGAACCGACAGAAGTCTTATACAGGTGTGCATAGAAAAGATCTCAAGTTAGAGATTGGTGATCATGTATACCTCAAGATCTCTCCCATGAAGGGAGTGAAGAGGTTCGACAAGAAGGGAAAGCTCTATCCCCGATATGTCGGCCCCTTTGAGATTCTCAGTCACTTCAGCAAGGTAACTTATGAGCTCGATTTGCCTTCAGATCTAGCCTCAGTTCATCCAATCTTTTATGGCTCTTTGCTTAACAAGTGTGCAGGTGACCCATTAGTTGTAGTCCCTATTCATAGCATTGTTGTTTAGAACAACCTCTCTTATGAAGAGATTTCAGTCGAAATCTTAGACTATCAGACTCGTAGATTGAGGAGCAAAGAAGTCCCTCTAGTAAAAGTTCTTTTGAGACATCAATTCGTTGAGGGATTTACTTGGGAAGTAGAAGCAGACATACATTACAAGTATCCTCACCTCTTTCCCGCCAATCCAGATCAAGCTCAAGGTAATAGTTCTCCTTAAGCTTATTCAGCTTCATGTTTAGTATTTAGTAAAAACTTGGTATTCAGTGTTATTCTCATGTATCATCACAAAATTGGTATCAAGTGCCACTGCATATTCGGTCATAATTATGCATCAGACGTACATTCTTATTGTGAGAAAATTTAGTTCCTTAGAGCACTCAGTTATGCATTTATGAATTAGTTACATATGCATCAGATATGTATGTTCAGTATGTTATGTTTAGCTTGTCAGTCATGAGATCATATTCTAGTTATCCATGATAAGTTCATGTTCAGCTTATTGTCCCCCCTCTCAGCCAGTCTCATTCTAGGATGAATGTTCCCAAGGAGGAGATATTGTGATACCCTAAATTTTCTTCCTAGTTAATTTCATCCCAAGAATTCTTAGTATTAGCTTCTAAAGTGAATGATGATTATTCCATGAGGAATTTTCAATATTTTCACTTTTTTCATGTGGAAAATTAAATAATCTTTCCATCGATATAAAATTTGCCCAAATCCGATACCTGGGCGAAGAGTTAGAGCCTTTTTAGTGAGACAGTGTATCACCTGAGCCTCCAGCGTGTCGAGGAGATAGCTCAAAGGGAAATTGTCAATTTATAGTGTTTCTCTGTGATAGTGGCACATCATGCCAAACTTCCAGGTCATGGACAAGGTGGCAACGTGATAGCTCCATATCGCGCCCCCATGCAATTTCCCATTTGTCACTTTCCAGTGACTTCGCGCGATAGTGGCGTGTCGCGCCAAGGATGAAAATCGGAAAATTTTCTCAGAAATTAAAGGAATGTCCTAGTGTTAAAAGGGTCAATTTTTCCACCATATATAAGCCTTATAACACGAGATTTAGATATAATTCAGCAACTTATACTCAATTACTCTTAAAAACTCTCAAGAACAGGCCCTAGGGTTTTCATAGAAGGTTCAATTCCAAGAGAATTCATCGTCAAATTTCAAGAATCATGTTTTAAATAACCTATTGTGATTTGATCATGTTCATGTTGATAGTTGTTATTTATGTTTCAAGATGGAGTCTTGATGACTTTCCATGAAGTATGTGAGTTTGTTGATTGAAAACCTATGAGTTGGGGTAGTTTTAGATTCTTAAATGATGATTTAACCTATACTATATAGTGTACATATAAGGTATTTGATAAAATGCCTAGAATGATAGAATCATGTTCCTTATAACTCAATAGTATCTAAATGACATGTCCATGCTAACCCTTATGATGCAACATAGTTTCCATGCTCTTGTAGTGTATTGACTGTTGTGTTATGCAACGTTCATGATAATGAAATCATGCAAGTATGTACATTTTAAATGCATTCACTTCCATGATCAAGAGGTATTAAAGATTTTTAGTGTTGGTCATGTATTCAGGAATGTCATGCCTTGTCAGTTTACTTCTATCGAGTGCTAGGGGTACTTGTACCCAAAAAATATAGTTGTGTTCCTAGAGCCATGTTATGTTTTCACGATACTCTCAGTCAATCCATGGTCCATAGAAGTCAATCATTCACGTGACTCAGGAAATCTCAGAAATCTCATGAACTTAGTCAGTTATCAGATATCAATAGTATCTCATCAGTCGACGAAATTCAGTAAACTCAGTCTGTGTATAGTCAGTAAATCATGTTCAGTCTCTTTCGATTAGAGTAGAAATTAGCACCAAGTAAACCCAAGGGTAGGAACACACACTGTTAGATGAGGGTGTGATTCTTAGTAGTCATCCTTGTGTTCAAAAACTATGTAGCCAGCATAGGTTTAGACATCAACACTGTCAGATGAGCATTAATGGGGTGGATAAGCACTGTCAGTTGAGGGCCCCTCTATTCTCTTTTGGGGACACTATCAGATAAGGGTACCCAAAGTTGTTCTTAACAGTGGCACGGTATTGAAACCCTTCCAACCATATAACAGATTAGACCCTAGCTCAGCTTGTATAGCGTATTTGGGGCATGTCGGTTAAATAACTATTCCTATAGTTTCAGTATTTGTATCAGTAAAAGAACTTAGATAGTTCTTCAGTTGTCAGGATTGTCAGATACATTCAACTCAGTCACAGTACAGAACTCAGATAGTTCCATCAGATTTAGGACTGTCAGATAAAGTCACTCATGTTATCAGTTATATCAGTTATCAGAAATCCAGTATCATTCATGCTAGATGTTAGTAAATTCACGTCATCAGTATATAGATTCAGTTATCATGTTCTCATAATTTCAGTTACTATTTATTCATGTGTGCACTCTCACATTCATATTAGTCAGTCAGTTATTATCATTCATGTAAGTAAGCCCCATGTATTAAGCCTACTTCACACGTATACTCAGTACATTATTTTGTACAGATGCATTTGTGCTACAGTATTTTCTTTTTATGTTACACCATAGGTTTAGAGACATGACTCCAAGATCAGCAGCAGCAATAGCATTTCAGGGTTCAAATTTTTAGCAGTAAGTCCACATTCTCCGAGGATGTGATCTTATTTTATCATATCAGTTTAGTTTTAGTTGACGAAGTTAGTTGGGAACATGTCCCATAAACTCCTTAGTTAGATAGTTAGAGGCTTTAAGATGAATACAGTGTTTTTTATGTTTTTCAGACTTCAGTATTTCAGTTTTGTTTTGGTATCGAGATACGACTCTATGTCAGACGTTATTGTTATTATTCAGTTATGTTTAGTATTAAACCTTATGGCCTCTCAGTGCATATTTTTGCATTTTCATGTCATATTGTGTAGTGTAAGGTACAAATATCATTCATGGGTTAGCTTGTGCTTCTTCAGGGTCATGAGCATCGTGTAGTATTTCGGTTCAGATAATTGAGGTGTTACAGAGTCATACTATACGAATCGTACTTAGTTTTTGTGACTCGATAGTCCAATCATTTTCAAAGAAGAAACAATTTTGCATCACACTGGTTAGGCTACAGAAGAAACCATACAACTTGTTTTGAGTCTTTACAACTCGCATGCCCTAGTCATAGTCATAGCAAAAACTCAAGAACAATATGCTGGCTAGGCTACCACTGGGTCATTAAGACTAGTCAAGACTCCATATGACTCACAGGGTGAGTCATAGTGATGACAGTGAGGATAAAATTTTAGAATTTTTCAAGGACCAAGAATCTAGGGTTTGCATACTTCTCCTTAGGATCACTCATACTCATATGACAGGACCAGGCATTTTTTAGCATGATTTGACTCCAAACACAATCAAACTTACCATTAACAAATATGAAAAAACAAAGATATTAACAAATTTACAGTTTTCTTTGACAAAGTAAAAAAAAGATTCTAAAGAATTCACATACCTCAAGAACAATTATCCGGAGTGGGAAACAAGAATGGGTAATAAGATTTGAAGCCTAAATACTCTCCTTGTGGATTTGACCCCAACTGTAGTTGGGTTTTTGACAATGACTGCCTCCCCCTTAACCATGGGAGTGAGTTGAGCATTATCATGCTCCACTTATATCAGAATATCAAATCTCTAGATCAAGTTGGACTTAAAGGGTTATAATGATGCCAATATAATCTCCTAAACTCAACATTCTATATTTTGTTTTGCAAATACACCAAGAAGTTTCTAGACATCAATATGCAAACATGGAATATAACAACAACCTGACTCACAGATGGCACATGTTTAAATTAAGAAAGTTTTCTATAGACTCTTAACCAAGCAATAGAAAATATTCAAAATTAATCGAACATCACACATGAGTTGAATAAATGAGCTAAGGTGTCTCAAAAAAAGTCATTCAACTCATTCCACAGGCTTTCACATTCAAAACCAACTTGTTTCATGTAATAATATTTAGTACCTAGAAGGAGAATCTCTATTTATTCCCAATAACAAAAGTTATAAAATTACTTCATAAGATCAAAAAAGATGCTATGTTTAAAGGGCACCTCCTTAGAAATTAATTGAAAAGAAAAACCAAGGGGTAGGTGAAGTCTGCATCTACTAAACAAACACCAACAAAAACAAAAAATAAACAAAAAATAAAACCTTACTATAATGTTTTTTAAAATTTAGTCAAAATGTGCATATAAGTCGAAATGAAAAATCTATAGAGAACTTGACACTAAACATATCAAAATATTATCCACCCCATGGTTAAAATAATATTTTCCTTAAGTATAAATCAAAGAATAAAATTAGGAAGACTCTTTGAGGTCTCTAGCCTAGCTAGTAGCATCATATCCCTCAAGAATGACTAGGGGACACCACAATTAGTTTTTGTCATGCTCCTTAGCTAAGATCTCTGGTACACAGACTTTCTCTGACCAATCAATGAAAAACTAAACAAAACCAAAGGTGATACTTAAGAAACACTACAAAATAAAAAATACCTACCCTAACTTGGGTTTTCTCCAAAGAAACACCTAATTTATTTCAGAATGACTCACATCATGACTCATAATCTATATTTTCTCATCTTTTCTCCTCCATCTCAAGGACTATCTTCTGCTTCTTTTCTGACCTCTCAAATTGTCACAATCAAGGTATGTAGCCTTTTTTGTACCTGCCTTTCTACGACTCCTTTCTAATTTTGCTTGTTCAAATATATTTTTCAGCTCAAGCAACACCATGAGAGCATCTAAAGAGGTAATTATAAGTTTATACTCTTCCTCCCCACAATCATCTACTGTTATAGTTGTGATCATGCATAGTTCTTAGTTAAGTTTTTTGTACACACACCACCTCTTTATAATTCAATCTCATTTTAAGTATTTCCATCTTGCACATCTACAAATGCTCTACCTATATGCAAAAATGGACTTCACAATATGATTGGTGCCCCATCATCTTCATCATAGTCAAGAATAATAAAATCAACAGGAGTAATGAACTTACCAACCTTTATGAGAATATCCTCTATGATCCATTTGGGAACTAATCTACTTCACTCTGCCATCTATAGCATAACTAAATAAGGCCTTAATTTCCTAAACCTAAAGTTTTTAAAATAGAAATGGGCATCAAATTAATGCTTGACCCCAAATCCCTCAAATTTGGGACATCATGTTCACTAATTTGTATATAGAGGGTCAAACTTTTGAGGTTCCTTGAGATTTTTAGGTCATCTTGCAAATAACAATTAAACTGCACGCTTTTAGAAGTGTTATAGTCTTAATATCACAAAGCCTTCTTTTGTTTGTCACCGCATCCTTCATGAACTTAGCATAATTTTGCATTTCTTGCAAAACATCTACAAGAGAAAGGTTAATGTAATATACTCTGAAGGTACCAAAGAACTTCTTAAAACAAGTATCCTCTTTACCTTTTTAAGCTTTTAAGGAAATAGTAGTGGTGGTCACTCAGGTGTTTGCTCACCTGAATTACTTTCAGGTACTTATACTTCCCAATCTTATTAGCATCTTTGACTGTAACTTAATATCCATTTGGTTGAGATATGATCAAATATACTTGTACCTTATGATTATTATTTAGATTTGCATCAACCAAGTTTCTACCACTACTCAAGGTAATTGTAATTACTAACTTTGGATTTTCTGTATCACTAGGCAAACTTCCTTGATGTATTGTGTTTTGCACCTGAGCTAACTAGCCCATCTATATCTCTATATTATTATGAGCCAACTGCTGATTTTTATTTGTGCAACCATTTGGTCTTAGTTGGCCAAAATCTTTTTTAAAATCTCTTCTATAGTTTTGAATTAAATATTGTTCTAAATAACTTACTTCTACTTAAACTGATAGGGATAATCCAGATTATTTTTCCATGAGTAGTTGGGTTGACTTTGCCAGTTGCTATTGTTTGTATAACTATTATTTTTGCATACCAACTTGTGCATTGCCTACAAAATTCACATACTTTGGATTTGCTCCGCATAAATTTATATACAACTAACACTAGAAATTTCACATGAAGTCTGACTAAGTTGAATTGCATTAACTTGGGCTATAGTTTAGTCACACCCAGCCTAGTAATCTACATCCTTTTTTGAATATGAAAGGACACAAACTGTACGATTAATGTTGTTATACTATCTACCTCAATTGCACCTGCCAACTTTTTAACTTCTTGATACTTTACCATGCTACTCTGGATTACCTTATGCAATTAGGTTAAGGAGGGTATATATATCATCATAGGTTTTCTCAAAAACCTGACCACCTATAGCTGAATCTATCAAATTTTTTGTGTTGTGGTCAAGTACTTCAACAAAAGTATTAGCTAATATCTCCTTTTTTTTGGAATATAAAAAATATTAAAGAAAGGACTTTAGTCTCTCCTATGCATGATATAGATTTTCTTCTAGATTTTACCTTAAACTTAAGATCTCACTCCTCAACCTTAGTGTTTTGCAAGAAGGAAAGAATCAGATAAGGAACTTCTTTAGTTGTGATTGAGTTTGAAATTTCTACCTTCAACCATTTCTTTAATTCCCCGAATAATTAGAATGGAAAAAATGTTAGCCTCATGTAACCTGTGGAGCCTCCAGTGGAATTAATGTGTTAATAATCTCCAAAAATTCTATAGATAGACCTTTGGCTCCTTATGTGACCGGCTAGAAAATTGGCAATTGTTGTACAATAATTGCACTATGTCATACTTAAGCTCAAATTGACCTCTTATGTGTTGTTTTTTATACTAGAGGTCATATTGTTTATGAGTGGGATTTCTAATTTGTGCACTATCTTATTGACCGATTGTTCATCACTAATTACTGCAGGAATAGTCTTATCCTATTGAAATTGTGGAATTGAATAAAGAAATGTTTTTTCTCTTCTCAATGAGTGCAATCATCGCTCAGTTTGGGATATGATTCAACCAAATCACTTCTGACTTCATATGTAAGGACCAGGTGTATATATATGTGTCGTGTGCTCATGTGGTGCATAATGGTAGGGGCAAGAAGTATGCAAATGTATTTAATAAAGGTGCATAATAAAAGAAAGAGGGAAGAAGTATGAAAATTCACTTAATGATGGTACATGATCATAGGGGGAATAAATTAGAGATTTTTACTACAAATAACAACAAGTAACCAGGTCCCTGTATTGCATGATCAAGGAAGCATGATGATAGGGGGATCATTCATGTTTTGGTGGTAATCACACAAATTAAACATGATGAATGTGTATTGATGCTTAAAGTTGTATGGTTGGTTTGTCATCATTAAAAAGAGGGAAAATTGCTATACGTAGTTTTGAGGATGAGAAGCTAACTGAAAGGGACTAGGTCCCTGGATATATAGGGTACAACATGACTAGCATGTGTTATCTGCATATTTTTATTATATTTTATACCAAACTTGTAAGTTCTCTTTTATACTAATTAGGATAGCTGGTCCAATGATCTTTATGCCCTAATCATCACTTGGCTATAAAAGGAAAGAGACATTTTTTCATCAGATTGAGTTTTTGCACGAATCTAATGAGTGAAGTGATGTAGCAAAAACTCTATTTCAAAATTTCTCAAGCATTAACTATTTTCTTATTTTTGTAATATGCTTAAAGAGTGAGTGAGTGTTCCTGAGTGCTTATCTATAAGAGTAGTGTTTTTTTTATGAGGGAAGTGCTTTGGTAGAGTCACCTAAGCTTGTTGCTAGTTAAAGTTATCCAGTTGTTGAAGGAAATTTGGAAGAGGAGTCAGGGAGTTCTTGTAATAAAGGCATTGCAAGCAGGAGGAACCTAGAGTTAGGTTCATAGTCGAGTCTGTACTCAAGAGTTTTGTTATAGTGGACTTTTTTAGTGATTTTTAGGGCAAGACATAGTTTTTCCCTTTCAGGGATTCCACGAAAAATTTCTATGTTTTTACTTTCTGACAAAACCTTTTTTGTAGCACCTTATTATTGCTTTACTATTCTATCACTTGTGTTTGACATTAAGGGACCTGATCCCTCAATGTATGGTGCAACCCCTAAGGGTTTCAACAATTCATATCGGAGTGGATTCACTCTAAAAGATTCACACTTAGAGTATTCTGGTCATCATGGCTACTTTAGCTGAACTAGGGGTGGAAATAAAAGAAGAAAAAGGGAGATATCCTGACCTTTAATGCTTTAGAATCTGACCCTGATGTTGCATTTTTAGAAACAATGATTATTAGTGCTTTAAGAAGTGGTGGTCAGCTTAGCAAAAGGAATGGCAAAATTAAAGTATGTCCCAAAGGTGGTAGCTCCAAATAATTCTGAAGGAACTATGCAATACAAGAGAAGGACCAGAATCTTGAGATGTCAAGAAGGAAGGATGCAACTAGTTGTGGGGATAAAAAGATATTGGCAGCATGGGGAGACTCATCCAGTGATTTAGACAAAGATAAGAAAACTGGAGATTTCTATATGCTAGCAGTGGATGAAAATATAGTCATCTATGATTCCTTGTTTGCATTCATGGCAAACTCAGAAGATAAATAAGAAAAAGAGGTAACTTTTTCTGACTTCAAGGATGACCTAGATTACTACTCTGCTAAGAATATGATGATTCTTATTAGTGCATTGATAGATTTTGTATATGAACTAACTGCTGAGAACAGTGCATTAGAAGAGAAATTAGACAATTAAGAACACCAATTGATTACTTTAACTCTCCAATATTTTGAAAATTAAGAGTTGTTCATAAAGATAAAATCTAAAAATCTGAGTTTAATGAGTAATTTGAAAAAGGTAAAAGCGGCAGATGAAAAGGGGTAGAAAGAAGCTTTATGGCTTCAAATTGATCTTGATGAAAGGATGAGGAATTCTCAAAAACATATTAGGTATGCACATGATACAAGCATGAAAAGCACCAAGAGCACAAGACCTTTCACAAGGAGTAAAGCCAAAGAGTTACATGGTTTTCAAGCAATGTTTATGAAGTTGGAATCTTGTGATCATGTCATGAGTTCACCTATTGGAGTGTATAAGATAGAGTGTGAAGAGGATCTTGAAATACACTCCAAAGATGCCTATATTGGGGGGTTAATTAAGGTCATTCTTGTCTTTTAATGACTTAGTTTTACACTATAAAGGAGCACCCTTGATTAATGGTATTTTTTCATTGTTTGTAATAGTATAAATAGACACCTTAGCTCTTATTTTCCTTAGTTTTTGGACATTTGAAATGAGTGAAGTTTAGATTGTAATCTCAGTGTTAGATTGTAGTCTTCTCCTTCTCCTTAAGAGAGGAAAACCAAAATTTGAACCGTGAATGCATTTGGAATAGGTTTTTCACTTGTATTGGGTTATTTGGCAAGAAAGGAATGCTTGAGGAAGTATGAGTCCTTTGGTTTACCTAAGAGAGTGGTTTGAGATTCCATTAGTGAGGTGCGATTGGAGATTTTATACATATCCTGTCGTTAATCTCATAGTGTAAGTAAGGGTCTCTTAGTTATCTTTACATTTTATGCATTCTTCTTCATCTCTTTTCTTCTTGGTGTGTTGTTTTCTCTTTGTGTGCTTGCTGATTTTTGAATCTTAGTAAGGGTCTCTTAGTTATCTTTACATTTTATGCATTCTTCTTCATCTCTTTTCTTCTTGGTGTGTTGTTTTCTCTTTGTGTGCTTGCTGATTTTTGCATCTTAGTGTCCATTTTCATGTGTTTGACGATCTTTAGGCTATTATTTGGTATCAAAGCCTTGTTTAGGTTTGTTCCAACATCCCTACATCTTGGTTTTAGTGTTCTTATTAAGTAAATCTCAACAGAAAAAAGTCAAAAATCCAAAAATACACAAAGAAAAGTGTTGTCTTGTGTGTTTGTTGTAGATCCTAAATTTCCAAGTTAGAACTACATGTTTTTATTGTGTTTTGAAGGTTTCTAGTGTAGATACTTTCTCTCTAGCACATAGGAAGTCTAGATCTAAGTTTTGAGCAAGATCCAGTTATGTTTGTGCATTCCACCATTGTTGAAAACGTGTTTGAAGCTTTTTGTGGGTGGATTTTATGTGGATCATGGTATTTGTGATGTTTTGTGGATATTTTGTTGATATTTAATCTTGTCTTATCTAAGGGAACCTAGATCCAAAAGAAAAATTGAATTTAGGGTTCATTTGCCTTGTGGTCAAACTTTGGTCAACTCTTGAATATTCATGTTGTTCTTCTTCATCTACATAGATTGTTGAAGAAGAATATTCAAGGAGGTTGTTTGATCTTTAAAAGGGAGGAAAGAGAGGGTAGTACATTTTTAAGAAAATTTCCTACCACCTTCCTAGTCATCCAAAAGAATGAAAACAACAAAAAGTAAGGAATAATCAAGTACAAAGTCAAGTACAATTGAAGTACAAGGGGGGACAAAACCATTTCAAATTCAAATTGAAGCTCAAAAAGGCTCCAAACTTGGATATTTCCCCCTCAAAACCGAAATCCTTCTTCTCCCTAAGTGCTGTTTGGCCAAGACAAAAATTTGGGAATTGGAAATTTTGAAAGTCACGTCCAACCATAAGCTGCCACGTTATAACTTTGGTGACCAACCGAATTGAGTTCAAATTTAGATTTCCTAGTTTCTAATTTTTGTATCTAGTTTCAATTTTGTTGGTTCTTTCACTAATTTGTAAGCTAGTAAGTAAGTACTAGTTTGGTAATTAGTCTAGAGTTCGTTTATTTCGTGTCTTTGATTTTTGTGTGCTTTTATCGTTTTAAAGTCGTAGTATTTTGTTGGTCCAAGTTCGTGCTTCCCTTTATTTGAGTCATTTCTAACAAAGATTGATTCTGGACCAAAACTTCTCACCTCTCAAGTAACTTGCCAAATATTGTTGATTTTCCTAACACTTGTGAGGTCAAGTGTGAGGTGAGGTTGAGTGTCACGGCCCTAGCCGGGGCCCTAGCCTTGATGAGCATCCTGAACCATGAAGGCCCGGAACACCCTTCTCTATCTATATGGTAATCATACACATAATTCATATGATAAAATGTAATGCAGAAAGAGAAATCTAATACGGAAACATGGTCAATCTGAATGTGATCATAATACTGAAAACTGAAATCCAAAATATATCTGAATAATAATGTCTGACTCAATCTGTGAAATCTCCACCATGAACAAATCAAAGTTGTCTAAAAGATGGGACAAGGCCCCCAGTAGACCAAAACCTAACTAATAGTAGTAATATGAAATAACTAGGTCTTCTGAATCATAGAAGGCTCACCACTGCAAACTCTGGTCAGTGATCTGAAATGTCTGCTGTTTATCTGGACCCTAAACTGTGCCTCAGAACCTGGAAGGAGGGGGAGTCAACACAATTGTACTGGCACGTGAAGCAATCCTAAACAGAGTAACTGAACATATATATATATATATAATACGTAATAGAAAATTTTCATCAAACATTATGCATAAAATAGTTTCTGAAAACACATAGGCATCTTCTGAAAACATGTAACCTGTCTGTAAATCTCAAAATCTGATCTGTGTATTACTTCTGTGTTAGGTAGTATCCCCTACAAGTATGATATTCCACAGGCGATATGGAATACGCCATTGACTCGGCGGGGAAGCCTCCAACCCTAGTGTGCCGCAAGGGTTGGAGTTCCTGAATCTGATACGACACACGACACTAATGTCAGCGTATAATAATATACCCGGATCGGCAAACCACGGTTTTGGGCAAAGAGTTTTCTAAACTCATAACTTCTTCGGGGAACCACCTAAGCTCTCTTTATGCCCTATTTTAGCCTTTTCTTAAAATGCATCATTCTGAAGTTCTAAAATGTAAATCAGATAATGTCTGATTTTTGTATTCGTCTGTGCCCGTTATGGAATTTTCTGATTTTGGTATCATCATACCAAGACTTGCAAGTCATGATTTCTAAGCCATAATACATTAAGATAAATCTTTTATTTAAAGCAAAGCTTAGACCACCCAAAAACATGAAACTGATATAGAAGATTTCGTGTTCCGAAACTCAAGTCAAAATCATGCAAAAACTTCATCAAACATATGGTAGACTAGTGCCTTTACCAAATCATACACTATTTTATTACATGCATTATGAATATTAAACATTCATGCTAAATTCCCTCTTTAGTGTTTTAAAACCACCTTTAAATCATAACAAGAGTTCAACCATTTCATATAGTGCTTTTCAAGAACGCATTGCAAAACAATTCATACGATATGAAAAATTTCAAAAATTCATAATAAGAGGGAATCCACCAAAAGTCATGCCTTCAATAAGAATTCATTCTTAAATACATGTTTTCATACATACATATTCTCAAATCACTTTGGGGAAGGTCAAAAGACCAAAACAATGATGTTAAAACATCTAATACGTGAATATATACATAGTTTAAAAAATCCCATTCTAAAACATGATTTTTCTATGCCTATGAGAATTTAGGAAAACCCTGCATACCTCTATCTCGGAAAATAATGGGTGATTCTAGAAGCTTGTGGATTGGGGATTCCGAATCTCTAATCGATTTTGAAAACCCACGGTTGAATCTTGATTTATTTGGGTTATCAGTTTGAAACCCTTGGGAGTTTTCTTGAGAATATTTGGATGAATTTAGATGTATTTTGGAGAATTGGGGACTGAATGTCATGTTTATGGCTGAATAAGGGTGGGAAAAGGACCATTTTGCCCCCAAAACGGGATGTTTAAGTCACTTGAAACCATTACATAGGTGCTGGCTATGCTATCTCCTATGTTTACATAGGAGCCACATATGCTATTGCATATGATTTCTAGTGGCAATGTGTGATTGGTTAGGCAACGGATACTACTTTGAATGGTCATAACTTCTTGCTCGGGTATCGAATTTTAGAAAAATTGGTATCGTTGGAAAGCTAACTTGAAAAGCTATCATTTTACACATAGTAGGCTCTCTAATTTGTCATTTACAAAGAGTCATGGTCGATAGAAGTTGACACAAATTATAATATCCGCTTAAACTTAATCGATCGAAGTAGTTTTGAACTCGTGCTTGAGTCAATGGGAACTCTATGCTCTAAATTCAAGATTGTAACCCAAAATGCAGGGCGTTACATTATCCCCCCTTAGGATCATTCATCCTCGAATGATGATGTAGGACTCAGATAGACTCGATTTTAAGCATAATAAGGACTAGGAAAGATAAGATAGGAATAGTAGCTTCTGTCTCATCATCCATCAAAGAAAATAAATTGGGATATCTAATTCTCATGTCATCTTCTAACTCCTAAGTTTCTTTTTCAACTTTCTGATTCCTCCACAATACCTTCACTGAGGCTATCTCTTTGCTCCTTAAATTTCAAACTTGGCGATAAAAAATTTCAACGGGCTCTTCTTCGTAAGACAAGGAATCTGTCACTTTGATATCCTCTACTGGCAATACCAAAGAATGATCTCCAATGAATTTCTTCAACATGGATACGTGGAATACCGGATGAACGAAACCCAAACTTGCAGGCAATTCTAGCTCATAAGCAACTGCACTAATCTTTCTTAGAATACGATATGACTCTATATAGCGAGGGTTCAATTTACCCCTTTTTCCAAACCTCATAACTCCTTTCATAGGAGAAACCTTGAGAAACACCCAATCACTAACTTCAAGCTCCAATTCTCTTCTCCAAACATTGGTATAGGACTTTTGACGAATCTGAGTAGTCTTGAGTTATTCTCTAATGATCTTCACTTTCTTCATCGCCTAATGAACAAGATCAGGCCCATACAACTGATTCTCACCCACTTCATACCATCCTATCGGAGACCTACATCTCCTCCCATACAAAACCTCAAAAGGACCCATCTTGATGCTGGCATGGTAACTATTATTGTTAGAAAATTTAATCAGTGGCAGGTGATCTACCCAACTACTTTTGAAATCAATGACACATTTCCTCAATATATCCTCGAGGGTTTGAATGGTATGCTCAGCTTGCCCATCCGTCTGAGGGTAGAAAGTTGTGCTCAAATTCACATGTGTACCTAAACCCTTCTGAAAAGATCTCCAGAACTGAGATGAAAACTGCGTACCTCTATCGAATATAATGGACACTTATGCCTTATTAAACCAAAATATCTCCTCAATGTAAATCTTAGCATAACCCTTTCCCAAATAATTAGTCCTCACAGGGAAAAAGTGGGCTGACTTTGTCAACTGATCTACAATCACCCATATAGAATCATACTGGTTTTGGGATCTTGAAAGTCCTGCAATGAAGTCCATGTTTATCATCTCCCACTTCCATAAAGGCAGGGCTATCTCTCGGGAAGTACCACCTGGCCTCATGTGTTCTACCTTCACTTGTTGACAGTTCAAACTCTTGGACACGAAATCAGCTATATCACATTTCATGTTATTCCACCAATACAAGGTTTTCAGATCATGGTACATCTTAGTAGAGCCTGGGTGAACGACATACCTCAAAGTGTGTGCCTCATCTAGGATTATTTCTCTCAGTCCATCAAAATTCGGAACACACAATCTACCTTGAAATCTCAGAATACCATCACCACCAATTTCAAATGACATAAGCTTTTGTTGATCCATATCTTTCTTGATTTGCATCAAGATGGGATCTTCAACCTGCTTCTCCTTAACTTCAGCACAAAGGGATGACTTAGCTAACACATGAACAATTACCCCTCCATCTTCGGAATCTAAGATTCGCACTCCCATATTTGCAAGGCGGTCAATATCCTTCACCATCTTTTTCTTTCCTTCTTCTACATGAGAAAGGCTGCCTATAGACAACCTATTGAGGGCGTCGGCTACAACATTTGCCTTGCCCGGATTCTTCAACTCTTTCTGTGAGAAAACATACTGTAGACTCTTGTGGTCAGTGAAGATATCAACGTGAACACCGTTCAAGTAGTACCACCAAATTTTAAGTGCAAAAACCACAGCCGCTAACTCCAAATCATGGGTGGGGTATTTCCGCTAGTGCACCTTCAACTGCCTAGATGCATAAGCCACTACCTTTCCATGATGTATCAACACACAACCAAGTCCCACACGGGATGCATCACAGTATACCACAAAGCCATCTACACCTTTGGGAAGGGTCAAAACAGGAGCAGTGGTCAGTTTGTGTTTCAACTTCTCTAAACTATTCTCACACAGATCATACCACACAAACCTCACCTTTTTCTGAGTCAATTTAGTAAGTGGAGCAGCTATGGAAGAAAAACTCTCTACGAACCTTCTGTAATACCCTGCCAAACCCAAGAAGTTCCAAATATCGGTTGGAGTCGTGGGTCTGGGCTATTTTCTCATTGCTTCAACTTTCTAGGGATCCACTCTTATCCCGTCACTGGACGCAATATGACCCAAGAAGGCAATAGAATCTAACAAGAATTCACACTTAGAAAATTTGGCATACAGTTGATGATCCTTAAGGGTCTGAAGAATAATTTGTAGGTGATTGGCGTGATCATCTTTACTCTTACAATAGATCAAGATATCATCAATAAATACAATGAAGAACAAGTCAAGAAACTGACGGACTACTCTATTAATAAGATCTATGAAGACTGCAGGGGAGTTAGTCAACCCGAAGGACATGACTAGGAATTTGTAGTGACCATATCGGGTTCGGAAGGCTGTCTTGGGTATGTATGACTCCCTAACTTTCAACTAACGATAACTCGAACGAAGGTCTATTTTTGAAAAACACTTGGCACCCTGAAGCTGGTTAAAAATGTTGTCAATCATATGAGGAGGATATTTATTTTTAATCGTGACCTTATTCAACTGACGGTAGTCTATACACATACAAAGGGAACCATCTTTCTTTTGTACAAAAAGTGCAGGCGCGCCCCAAAGAGACACACTGGGGCGTATAAAACCCTTACCTAGGAGATCTGCGAACTGTTCTTTCAACTCTTCTAGTTCTGTAGGAGCCATTCTATATGGCGGAATAGAAATAGGATGAGTGTCTGGCAACACATCAATACCAAACTCAATCTTCCTATCAGGTGGTATTCCTGGGAGACCATTTGGAAAGACTTCTGGGAATTCTTTTACTACGGGAACAGATTGAAGAGGAAGACTCTCTGCATTAGAGTCCTTAACTCGGATAAGGTGGTACAAGCAACTTTTAGAAATGAGTTTGCGGGCTCTGAGATAGGATATAAAGTGCCCTTTGGGTGTAAAGAATGTCCTTCCAACTCTATCACTAGTTCATTCGAGAAAGAAAAAGTGACCCTTCGAGTCCTACAAACTAATATGGCATAGCACGAATGGAGCCAATCCATTCCCAAGATAGCATCAAAAGCAACCATATCTAACTCTGTGAGATCTACTAACATAGCCCGGCTACCAAAAGTCACAAAACAACCCCTGTACACCCTCCTAGCAATAATAGAATCCCCCACCTGGGTGGAAATAGAAAAGGGTTCAGAAATTACACTGGGCTCAAACCTGAAACCAACAACCATATAAGGGGTCACATAGGCTACAGTAGACCCCAGATCAAGTAACACATAAACATCACCGGAAAAGATTTGTATAATACCAGTAACAACATCTGGGGAAGCTTCCACCTTCTAGTGGTTGGTCAAAGCATATAACCAGTTACGACTATTCTCGAAAGCTGATGTGGCGCCTTTCTAAGGTGGGGGGGGGGGGGGTAGTGCCGAAGAATTTGCCTGAGACTTTGCACCACCAATATTTTTTGTAGTAGATGGATATTCCCTCTGAAAGTGACCCAGCTGACCACATAAATAACATACTATCGAGCCCAACTGACACCTTCCCGAATGATTTCTACCACAAGTCTCACACAATGGAAAAGTATGATGCTGATGAGCCACACTACATTATGACCGAGTATCCTGAGCTCTGGTTCCATGGTTAGTCTGAAAACTCTTATATCGCCTGTCTGCTGGTTGTCGAGGTACTGGGGCGCTGGTAGTAGACTGCGCATTTCCCTAATTCTTCATTTTCTGCCATTTATTTCCCCACTTACCACCCTGAGGCTGACTGTAACTCTGATGAGCTAATCTGTCTCTTTTTGCTTGTCTTTCCAGCTCTCTAGCTTCAGAGATCTTCTTAATTTTCACTTCTACCTGCTGTATATAAATGGTCATCCTAGAAGAGTCTAACTCCTTATTAAACATTGCCCCCTGGCACTCAAGAAACAGGTTATCAGAAAGGCCGGATGCAAATTTCCTCATCCTAGCTCTCATATTACTAGTCAACTCTGGTACATAGTGAGCTAGTTTATTAAACTTTAAAGTGTACTCCTAGACTCTTATACTGCCCTACTTCAGATTCATAAACTCTTTCACTTTGGCCTCCCTCAACTGCAGAGGAAAGAATCGATCAAGGAAAAATTCCACAAATTCACTCCAAATTGTGGGCTCAACACTCTCACCTTTTGCATCCTCCCAGTCGGCATTCCACTGATTCGCAACATCCTTAAGCTGATAAGTTGCTAGTTTCACCCCTTCAACCTTATCTACATACATTAACTTAAAGATCTTTTCCATCTCATCCACGAACTCCTGTGAATCTTCCTCCACCTTGGTGCCAATGAACTTAGGTGGTTTCATTTTCATGAAATGTTCGACCCTGGTAGCCTCAGACATAACAGATGTAGACCCAACATCTTCTGATTTTTTAGCCTTGTTAGCTACCAACTATGTTATCATATGAATAGACCGTCTAAATTTTACATTTGAAGTATCTCTCTGAGCAGTCGGGGGACGGTTTTCATCAGTCTATAGAGCCTGAGGTGGACTGGTCAGGACTGGACTCTCGGACTAGGTACAGGTTTTGGAGGGTGAGCTCTGTTATAGGTCCACATCCCATGGGTTGGACGGACCTCATCTTCCTGAGCATTCTAATCGTTGATACGATGTAGAGACATAACTGTGTTTCTAAAATACAAGAGATTATTGATTAGGGGACAGTTCAGACTCTGAAGCACGAACTAAATCACAAAGAAGGGAAACATTTCCTAAACGCCTAGTAGCCTCTTGCTTATAAGTGTGGCACGCTACACACCCATAACCAAGACTCTACTTGACGTGATTTTGTACACACCCTAGGACCATAAACCGTGCTTTGATACCAAGTTTTTCATGACCCAAGCCGGGGCCCTATCCGTGACGAGCATCCCAAACCATGAAGGCCCGGAACACCCTTCTCTATCTATCTGGTAATCATGCACATAATTTATATTATAAAAGGTAATAAATAAAGGGAAATCTAATACGGAAACATGGTCAATCTAAATGTTATCATAATACTGAAACTGAAATCCAAAATATATGTGAATAATAATGTCTGACTCAGTTTGTGAAATCTCTACCATGAACTAATCAAAGTTGTCTGAAAGCTGGGAAAAGGCCCCTAGTAGACCAAAAGCTAACTAATAGTAGTAATATGAAATAACCAGGCCTTCTGAATCATAGAAGGCTCACCACTGCAAACTCTGATCTGTGATCTAAAATCTCTACTGTTTATCTAGACCCCTAGACTGTGCCTCAGAACCTGGAAGGAGGGGGGTCAACACAATTGTACTGGCACACGAAGCAATCCAAAATAGAGTAATTGAACATACATATATATAATATATAATACGTGAGAGAAAATTTTCATCAAACATTATGCATAAAACAGTTTCTGAAAACACATGGGCATCTTCTGAAAACATGTAAACTGTCTGTAAATCACAAACTCTGATCTCTGTATTACTTATGAGTTAGGTGGTATCCCCTACAAGTTTGATATTCCATGGGAGATATGGAATCTGCCATTGACTTGGTAGGGAAGCCTCCAACCCGAGTGTGCCGCAAGGGTTGGAATTCCTGAATCTAATATGCCACACGACACTTAAGTCATCATCTAATAATATACCCAGGTCAGTAAACCATGGTTTTAGGAAAAGAGTTGTCTGAACTCATGACTTCTTCGGGGAACCACCTAAGCTCTCTTTATGCCCTATTTTAGCCTTTCTTGAACATGCATCATTCTAAAGTTCTAAAATGCAAATCTGATAAAGTCTAATTTTTGTATTCGTCTGTGTTCGTTATGGAATTTTATGAGTTTGGTATCGTCATACCAAGACATGAAAGTCATGATTTCTAAGCCATAATATATTAAGATAAATCTTTCATTTAAAGTAAAGCTTAGACCACCCAAAAACATGAAACTGATATAGAAGATTTCGTGTTCCGAAACTCAAGTTAAAATCATGCAAAACTTCATCAAACATATGGTGGTCTAGTGCCTTTAGCAAATCATACACTCTTTTATTACATGCATTATTAATATTAAACATTCATGCTAAATTCCCTCTTTAGTATTTTAAAACCACCTTTAAATCATAACAAGAGTTTAACTATTTCATATAGTGCTTTTCAAGAATGCATTGCAAAATAATTCATATGCTATAAAAAATTTGAAAATTCATAATAAGTGGGAATTCACTAAAAGTCATGCTCTCAACAAGAATTCATTCTTCAATACATGTTTTCATACATACATATTCTCAAATCACTTTGGGGAAGGTCAAAAGACCAAAATAATGATGTTAAAACATCTAATACGTGAATATATACATAGTTTCAAAAACTTCATTCTAAAACATGATTTTTCTATGTCCATGAGAATTTAGGAAAACCCCGCGTACCTCTATTTCGAAAAATAATGGGTGCTTCTTAAAGCCTGTGGATTGGGTATTCCGAATCTCTAATCGATTTTGAAAACCCATGGTTGAATCTTGATTAATTTAGGTTTTTAGTTTGAAACCATTGGGAGTGTTCTTGAAAATGTTTAGATGAATGTGGATATCTTTTAGAGAATTGGGGACTGAATTTTGTGTTTCTGGCTGAATAAGGGTGGGAAAAGGACTATTTTTCCCCCAAAACGGAGTGTTTAAGTCACTTGAAACCATTACATAGGCGCTACATATGATATTGCCTATGTTTACATAGGATCCGCCTATGCTATCGCATATGTTTACATAGGCACCGCATATGCTATCACATATGCTTTCCAGTGGCCATGTGCGATTGGTTAGGCGACGCATACTACTTCGAAAGGCTATAACTTCTTGCTCGGGTGCTGGATTTTTGCAAAATTGGTATCATTGGAAAGTTAACTAAAAAACATATCATTTTACACATAGTATACTCTCTAATTCTACATAAACAAAGAGTCATGGTCGATAGAATTTGACACAAATTATAATGTCCACTTAAACTTAATCGATCGAAGTAGTTTTCAACTCGTCCTTGAGTCAAAGGACCTCTATGGTCTAAATTCAAGCTTGAATAGATTCACATACTACAAAAATAATTAACATGCCATATTGACATAGGATTTATTGCTTTGAGATTATCAATGCATCAGAATCATGTTCTATATTGTAGCCCAAAATGCGGGCCGTTACATTGAGTGTGAGTGAAGTGAGGCCTGTGAACTAACTTGTTTGCTCGTTTTATAGGTTGTTTTGCTTGCTGTTTTTTTGCTCTTTTTAGGTACATTTACCATGGAATCCGAAGGTACTACTTTCCAACCTTTGGGAAATGATACTATTGGAGCCTTGATGGCTCAGCCTGAGGCATTTTTCCCAAAAATGGAGGATAATCACGATGCTATAATGGGTGATATGGATTCTAGGAGGAGTGAAATAGAATCCTTGATGGGTGGTGTGATTAGAATGAAGGTGAGGATTGATAGATTATATCCACCGAAGCCTCCACAAAATTCAAACCGCCAAGTCCCAAATCAACTTTACCAAGGACACCACACTCCATAAAATCCATGCCACAAATATAAATACATCACCAATGTAATCCATTACCTCCTCTCTAAGATCCACTAAACCGAAATCACCCCATACAACTAAGAGAAGAGATGGTGATAGAATCTGGGGGTGATGAGGTCAATTTTCAAGATAGAGAGAAGCTTGATTTTGAGGTACAAGAAAAATATGAATAAAGGAAGGAAAGGGAAAGCAAAACCGTGAGTAGTGAAGTAGAAAAGAAAAAAAATTTCTTGATTCTGGATTTTGTCCACAAAGAACCTTTGTCACTTCCTATCCTAAAAGCTAGCATTTTGCCTAGCTTTGATTCTTCTTATGTGCAGGTACTAGATAAAATGATAATCAAGAAGGATCCAAAAGGATTTCCACATGTAATCTGGAGAAATGAAATAGACAATCCTTTGACCAAGAGCACAAAAAAAGTGGACTGCCCAAGCATTACCCGAGGTGACTTCACTACTCTCTACACTTCCTTGAATTCAAAATATTGTGATTTAGTGTCTAATGAAGTGGTGCTGGGTTTGCAAGTGCATACCTCTTTCCTTAGTAACTCTTTTATTGTTAATAATGATCCACTTTCTCTTAAAACTAGTTCACTACTTAAACATAAAAATAGTATGTTTGAGAAATTCCAAGTTAGTGATGATGCTTCTAAAGATGATCTTCATATTGAACATGGTCAATTGAACTTATCTGATGAATTCCATGATATTCGTCTTGTTCATAGTGGACTTGTTTATGCCAAAGTTGTGAGAAATGCCTTGGGTAATTATGAGTTTGATTCTCTAGGAAAAGGAAAGGCTAACCTCGGCTTAGATTCTTGTCTATTTCTTCCATTTGATCCCAATATACTATTGGGGTATTGCATTCCTTTTTCTTTGATGTCTCTCTTAACCATGTCCTTTGTGATTCCTTTAGTAAGTATTTCATAATCATAACAAAGGATTATTGATTGTATTTCAAATATGTACCCCCTTGGCTTGATAAACTAGTGAAAGGAATAGCTCCTCTCGGCTTGGCCCTTTGTCTTCTATGTCCATTTGATCCCGGAATTTCTTTGGGATGTGGGTGGAGTAAGTTCTTTTCATGTGCATTCCCTTTTGGTGTTAAAGATATTCATTTCCTTTATATTCTTTGTTCCAAGTTTTTCATGACAAATACCAAGGATATATGGATGTATGTCAAAAGTGAACAACCTTGGCTTGTCTATATAACTTATGGTACTAATGCTACCCCTCCTCCCTTGAGGAATGTATGTTTGTTTACCCACTTTTTGTTTTTTCAAGGTGTGAATTTAAGGAAAAATTCCTTTCAAGATGTAGAGGATGATACAAGTATGAGAAGCACCAAGAGCACAAGACCTTTCACAAGGAGTCTAGCCAATGAGTTACATGGTCTTCAAGCAATGTTCAAAAAGTTGGAAGCTTGTTATTGTGTCATGAGTTCACCTATTGGAGTGTATATGATAAAGTTTAATGAGTATCTTGAAATATAGTCCTAAGCCGACTCTATTTGGGGGTTCATTAAGGGCATTCCTGTCTTTTAATGACTTTTTTTACATTGCAAAAGAGTACCCTTCATTAAGGGTATTTTTGTCATTATTTGTAATAGTATAAATAGAAACCTTTGCTCTTATTTTTCTTAGTTTTTGGACATTTTAAAGGAGTTACTTTTAGATTGTAATCTTAGTGTTAGATTGTAGTCTTCTCTTTCTCCTTAAGAGAGGAAAACTGTAATTTGAACCTTGAGTGCATTTGAAATTGTTTTTTCACTTATATTGGGTTATTTGGCAAAATTGTGTGCTTGCGGAAGTGTGAGTCCTTTGGGTCACCTAAGAGAGTTGTTTGAGCTTCTATTAATGAGGTGTGATTGGAGATTTGATACATCTCCATTTGTTAATCACATAGTTGAAGTAAGGGTCTCTCTACTATCTTTACATTTTATGCATTCTTCTTCATCTCATTTCTTGTTGGTGTGTTGTTTTTTATTTGTGTTCTTGCTGATTTTTGCATATTAGTGTCCATTTTTGTGTATTTGATAGTCTTTAGGCTATTAGCACATCAAAGGAATGAAAATTTAGGGAGGGACCTGGTTCGCCTAAAAGAAGAATTGAATAAATCTCTTAAGTGGACTACTCCTTCACAAATTTTCTCTAATCTGATTAGTCAAGGTGTTAATGATGGAAAAGTATATTAGGCCATCAAGGGGAATTCCAACCTGTTGGGTGGCAATGAAAGACTATCGATGGTGTTATAAAGAAGGCTCCTGAATTAATGGACAATAATTTTTTTTAAAAATGGTGACTTTAAAGGGAACTGTCAAAGATGGAAAAGTGAAGGAATGAACAAATTAAGATATGTTCACCAGGAAAATACACAACCAAATGGATTCAAGTACTTGAATAATATGAAGAAGAACTCTCTACCTAGATTGGCCAATAATATTTTAGTCATACCATTGTCTTCTTACTGGGAACTCAAACTCAAGTGGGTTCCCAAATCAATAAGGTGACCGTGGTTCCAGGTTGGAGAAAGGGGATTGTTGTTAGGAATGTTCATTAAAAGTGAGTGTTCAAGGCTTTATTTTTGAAGATATGAAAGTGTTTTCTCTCTCTTAAGGCACTCCAAGGTGGAAGTGTTGTATCTCAAAATAGTTGATTCATGGGACCTTGTCTTTAGAAGACTCTTTTTAAATGAGGAAGTTTCAGCAAAAGGTCAGATTATTGATTGATCAAGCAAACCTGACCTGACATGTGAATCAGTGTAACTCTAAGAATTCACTATGCTAAGGAGTCAGGTATCCTTGGTAGAACAAATGCTTGATAATTTAACACATTTCCATACCTTTGTAGGTATACACTTACAAGAATAGCTTAGGAGGAGAATAGTTGAAGCCAAAATAACTATAGAATTCTGTCAAAAAAGTTATATATGTTTTCTCCTCTGATGTTTCAATTTTTGTCCAAATAATGAGTCACACTTTTTAGGTCTAGATATGTCAAGACAAAAGGAATCTCTTTCAAGAACATTGGTCATCTCTTAATATTGTTGAGTTAAAATTCTTGTCATTAGTCTTCAACAAGTGCATGTTATTTTCAAAAATCTACAAATGTTCTCTAATCCCAAAGTAAGACAACTCATCTTTGTCTCTAAAAATCAAATGTACAGCATTACTACTTCCTAAAACCCAACAAAAATCTGAAATACACAAAACTTTAGAGAGTCAAACTAGACATTCCCAAATTGAACATCCCGACACTTCAGAATTTGAAACCAAGGAAAACATTATATGTGATCCTCAACAACAAACTAAATATATCTTATAATATCTAGAACCCTTAATAGAGTCAGTCTCTATTGAATCCTCCTTAACTCCAGAAGCTTATGCTTAGACAATCATGATTGAGAATTCAAACAAAGGATGTGGATCACCAATAGAACCAGAAACATCTCAACCTGAAACTCCCTTTTATCAGGGAAATTCAAATCAACCTTAAAACTTCTAAATTCCTAAAACTTCCAAAAAATCTAAAAATGTTGAACACTCTAAAACACAACAAGAACTTGACGAGTACACCCTTAGATTAAAACCCTACTTTTGCCTAGTAATTAGTAAAGTGATTTCGGTGAAAAGGGTTGATTTTCCCTCCAATGAAAACTGGGGAGCTGAGAATCTACTCCTACTTGCATATGATATGAAGGAAATCTCAATAAATGATAAAGAATAAGAAGTGGGTGATAAGGATAAAGGAAATAAGGGAAAATACTTAGTGTTACCACCAATTGAGAAAGATAAAGAGAATAAGGATAAAGTACCTCTAAGATGGTCGGTAATGAAACTGAGAGGAAGTACCGGTAAGGAGAAAGTGATAAACTCAGAGGTGAAAGTGTAGAACCTAATCTATAAGGGGTTCTTAAAAGAAAATGATAGAAGATGCCATGAAGGCCAATGAAGCTTCAACCATGAAAAGAGAAGGTTGAAGAAATCTATGGCAGTATAGGAGGAAGAAAATGTGGAATTTGTGAAGGTTTAAAAAGAAGAAGACATAGATTCAATAGAAGCTATTGATACTAAAGAAAGAAAATTAGAAGTTGAGGATGATGAGAGGACCAGGTCCTCTAAGACAAAACTTGTAGCTCCACTAGAATGAGAGAGAAACATATAGCTGTCAAGAAAAGATTTCGAGGGACCCCATCCCATGTAGAGAAAATTGATGTAAAATAAAAGTCAAGCAGTGAGCCCAAGAGAAAGAAAAAGAATGACGAAAAAAATAATATGTCCAAATAAAAGAGGATTGAAAACCTTAGAACACAGAAGGTTGTATCTGGGAGAGTATTTGATCCAAAAATCTATAAGAAACCAGGTATGGTAGAACTAGTAGAGTAGATGAGGCATCAGGGCTAGTTGTATCTGCTAGAAGAATCAACTATCATTATCTTTGAAAGAGAAGTGAGAGAATTCTAACACTCCATGGAATTCTCAAAGGATGGTTTGTGTTTGATACGGTTAGGGCAGCCTCCACAGGTACACGGCCTTTCACACGAAGCCAAGCTCGGGAATTATAAAAACTCCAAGCTTTGTTCATGCAAATGGCCGTGTGTGAGTTGGTGATTGAACCAACCAAGGACCTAAACGTTTTTATGTGTGAAGAGAGGTCCTAATGTGTAATAAACTACTCTCCAAGGTTGGCACAAGAAGCAAGGGCGGATGGGTCATTTTACCCCTTTTGTTTGTAGTATAAATAGAACATGTTAGAGAGTTAGTCTTTAGTTTTTTTGAATGCTGATTTTGTAACCTAAAAACACAAAACATTTCCTCTCTCTTCCACTCATTGAAGCCGCCACTATTATCTCACAAGTAGAGGGATACTTGTGTTGTCTCTTTGGCTAGAAACAAGGGTTTTGAGGTTGTTGAGTGCCTCTTGGTCCTCGTAAGAACTTGGTGTTTATATTCATTAGACTTAGGGTCCTCTCTTTATGTTAGGGTTCTTAGTTTCTTGAATGTTATATGTCAAGTTATCTATCTTTCTTTATCTTGTAGTTGTTGTTGATTTTGTTATCTTAAAGTCTAGTGAAGCCGTGTGGGGCTCTTTTCGATTCACTAGCATTGTTATCTAACTTGTTGTTCTTGTGTTGTGGGCTGAAAAACCGAAGCTTTAAACTTGTTATTCTTGTGTTGTTGGACTGAAATCCGAGCCTACTTGAAGCCTCTTGGTGTTGTTGGTTTGATTATGTATCATCTGGTATCAAAGCATGACCGGTTGTGTTCCAACATAACCCATCTTGGGGTAGCTCACGGATTAAACAAACTACACCAAAAAGAATTTCTGAAAAAATCTGTCCATTAAAAGTAGAAACCGAGAATGATGTTGTATGTTTAGATCTAGGTGTTATTTTGCTTGTTTAGTGTGTTTCTAGTGTTGGTTTGTTTCTCACCAACACTAAAGTGTCTAGATCTAAAAGTTGAGCTTGAAAACTTGAACATTGTGTAGTGACTTGAAGTGGCCGAAAGTTGTATGTTGTTGATAACAAAAAAAAATCGGTGGTTGTGTGTTTATGTGCTAAAGAAAATGATGAAGTTTGTTGAGGTGTTCATCTTTTGAATTTGTTCATCTTGTTCTGTGCTCAAGTGGTAAGACAAGCTATAAAGTTGTTGTGAAAGACTTGCACCCATCACCTTTTAGTCTTGTCAATCACTTTTTCCCTAATTCAAGGAGCCTTGTTTTGTGGGATTAGTCAACCAAACACCACTTTCTTGAATTTGAAAAGGGTGAACTTCTACAAGATTTCAATTTTCCCACCAAAACACTTTGCAAACTATAACAAGTTGTGTGAATATTAACACAAAACTAAAAAAAAAAAAGAGAGAAGAGAAACGTGTGGGACTATTGCATGCTGCCACGTCACTATAAGCTCAACTTAGGATATTCGTTGGTTGCTAATTGTTGATCCTTGGTTTCCCTTACTTGGTCCTAGAACTAATTAACAAACTAGTACCTTCCTACTAGGTTGTCAACTAGTTCCTTGAGCCGTTTGTTCGTGTCAACGATTATTTGAGTGCTTTTATTCGTTTGAACGAATTGCTGATTTTTGACTCTAGTCCGGCAAGAATTCTTTGAGTCTTCAAACAAGAATCCATTCCGGATAAGAGCTTACTCATACCTTGAAAATCTCATGGTTACTAGCCAATTATACAACACTTGTGGAACACGAACTTGTGGTGAACTAAAACGGATAATACCTTGACAATGGAAGGAGCTACGTCTCATAATGTGGATACTAATGCCCTTGATTATATGAGGGTCACTCTTGAGGCCGTTACCCGGACACTTGAAAGGTTGAATTCGAAATTTGGGGCCGTGAGAGGAGACTTGGCGGCAATAAGGGGGGAAGTATCGACTATTAGTGGGAGATTAGAACAAGTGGAGAGTCAAAGGAACTCTCGGCCTTCTACTCCTCTACATGTATCTACCAATGGTCATGATAGGACCTCCTCCGCAACCATCACCCCCGAAACAGTCCACCAAATGCTAAATGCACCCCAAGCTCCACTAAATACCGCAAGCCAAACTACCTATTTTCCTCCAAACCGAGACTCCACTAGACCACTACATTTCCAAGCCCCTCCAATTCCACAAGAGGGATTTGGACGCCAAGTACCTCCACTAAATCCGAACCCTCCATTCCAAGCTCCATTAACCCAAAGACCGCAAATTCCAAATCCTTCGAATCAAAACGGCCAAGGCCGGCCAGCCCACTTTGAAGGATACGGTAGAGAGGAGTATGAAGGAGATGGAGCCTTTGATGATGCATATATGAGGGAGGAGGAGTTAAGAGGGGGTCGAGGAGAACCTAGGAGATACCGGGGGTATGGAGATAGGGGAAACCGACACCAAGAGAGAGACGTAGGCATCAACACCATCAAGTTGATCCTACCCATCTTTAAGGGTGAAAGTGACCACGAGACCTACTTAACTTGGGAATCGGCTTGTGACAAAGTTTTCCAAGTTAATGACATCTCGGAAGAAAAGAAGAGTTGCTACGCTATAGCTCACCTCGAGGGCTATGCTAACACTTGGTGGGAGTATGTTAAACGATTTGGTAATGAATTAGTGGATGGGCAGCCACCACCTTGGTATCGGTTGAGGTATTTGATGAGACAACGATACCTTCCCGAGAGATATCGTCATGAGTTGCTCGCTAGATTATATGGCTTGCGGCAATGAGGCAAAAGTGTGATGGCCTATTTTGATGAGTTCCAACAACTCATGTTGAAACTTGATCATCGTGGGGAGCAAATCAGTCACGACATCATCCGGTTCAAGTGTGGGTTGAACAAAGAGATCTCCACTCATTTGACCCTTCACCGGTTTGAAACCATTGACGGTATATTCCAAGCGGCCCTAGAGATTGAAAGGGAACTTAAGGAGAGATCAACTTTCAAGGTAAGGGTACAAACCCCCTCGGGTTGGCCCAAAAACAAGGACCAACCCGCCCCTACGAAGCTGCCCGAGTCCAAAACAGTCCCTAAGTTCCCTCCGAAACCGGAGGCTCACAAATATCCCAACCCAAAGGGGTTCCAATGCTTCAAGTGCCAAGGTTGGGGGCATAAGGCCAATGAATGTCCGAACCAGCGCAATGTGATCCTACGAGAAGGGAAAGTGTACTACCTTGGTGAGGAGGTGGTTTCCGAAAGGGGGGAGGATGAGGCCGAGCCTCAAGATGGAGAGGGAGCTGAAAATGGGCCGAATGATGATGAATTAGATGGTAGTGAAGATGTTTACCCACAAGAAGGGGAGTGTGTAGTTCCAAACTTTGTGGTTAGGCGTGTCATGATTAGTAAGGCGATGGATGACCCGAGTCAAAGGGAAAATCTATTCCATACTAAGTGTCTTGAAGAGTGGAGTGTGTGCACCTTGGTGATTGATAGTGGTAGTTGTACAAATGTTGCGAGCCATGCTATGGTAAATTTCTTGAAGCTACCAACTACACTACACACTAGTCCTTACAAGCTACAATGGTTGAACGATTGTGGTGAATTGAAGGTCACAAGGCAATGTGTGATTCGGTTTAAGGTGGGAAACTACCACGATGAAGTGCTTTTTGACATGATCCCAATGCAAGCATGTCACTTGTTGTTAGGTAGACCATGGTAATATTATAGGTCTACTAAACACGATGGGAGGTCCAACCGGTACACGCTTGAGAAGGATGGCCGAAAGGTCACACTTCACCCTCTTTCACCCTCTCAAGTAAATGAGTGGCATCAAAAGATGAGAGAGTTAAAGGGAAAGGGGAAGGAATCCGGAAAGGGAGAAAAGGGGGGGGATGCCATAGGTGAGGAAGTAGGGACATCCGAGGCTGTCCCAACGGCAAGGGAGATGGAAAACGTAGTGATGTTGGCTAGGAGGAAAGAACTCTTTGTGGACCATGATGAAAACAAGCCGATGCTACTTTTGGCCCATTGTTTTAATACTAACCCCACTAATTCTTCCATTTCCCCTTTGATTTCTTGTGTGTTGCAGGAGTATGAAGATGTATTTCCTCAAGAACTTCCGCAAGGATTGCCCCCACTTCGGGGAATTGAGCACCAAATTGATTTGGTGCCGGGTTCACAACTTCCAAACAAACCGGCCTATAGGAGCAATCCCATGGACACTAAGGAGCTTGAAAAACAAGTTGAGGAGCTTCTCAACAAGGGATACATCAAGGAAAGCATGAGTCCGTGTGCTGTTCCGGTGCTTTTGGTACCAAAGAAGGACGGAACTTGGCGCATGTGCGTCGATTGTAGAGCCATCAACAAAATCACGATAAGGTATCGTCATCCAATCCCTAGACTAGATGATATGTTAGATGAGCTCAACGGATCTTGTTTGTTTTCTAAAGTGAACCTTAGGAGCGGCTATCACCAAATTTGCATGCAACCCGGTGATGAGTGGAAGACCGCATTCAAGACCAAATTCGGTCTATATGAGTGGCTGGTCATGCCCTTCGGCCTTACCAATGCTCCTAGCACATTTATGAGGCTAATGAATCATGTAATGAAGCCTTATATTGGAAAGTTTGTGGTGGTTTACTTTGATGATGTGTTGGTGTATAGTAAATCTATTGATGATCATATAATGCATTTGACATGTGTGTTTGATGTGCTCCGAAAGGAGAAGCTGTATGCCAACATGGAGAAGTGTTCTTTTGGTGTTGATAAAGTTATATTCTTGGGTTTTGTCGTGAGCTCAAGGGGTGTGTAAGTGGACGATTCCAAGATAGACTCCATTCGAAGTTGGCCGACCCCTAAAACTATTGGAGAAATCCGAAGTTTCCACGGGTTGGCAAGCTTTTATAGGAGGTTTGTCAAAGGATTTAGTTCCATAGCAGCCCCCTTGACCGAGGTAATTAGAAAGGACGGACCCTTTAAATGGGGTGATGAGCAGGTTAGGGCTTTTGAGGCCTTGAAAGCTACGCTCATCTCGGTGCCTTTATTGCAATTGCCCGATTTTGATAAGATGTTTGAAGTAGAGTGTGATGCTAGTAAGGTTGGCATCGGGGCTGCTTTGATGCAAGAAGGTAAGCCCGTTGCTTATTTCAGTGAAAAGCTCAAAGGGGCAACTCTTAATTACTCAACTTATGATTTGGAGTTGTACGCCCTTGTTAGAGCCTTGGGAAATTGGCAACATTATTTGTGGCCTAAGGATTTTGTGATACGAATGGATCATGAGTCGTTGAAACACCTTAAGAGCCAAGACAAGTTGAATAGGCGTCATGCTAAGTGGATTGAGTTCATCAAGACTTTCCCTTATGTAATTCATTACAAAAGGGGGAAGGAAAATGTTGTTGCCGATGCCTTGTCTAGGAAGCATGTGCTTGTTGCTACCTTGTCTTCGAAATTGATGGGTTTTGAGAGCTTGCGGTTGTTGTATCCCGAGGATCCTACCTTTGCTCCTATTTTTAGGGAATGCGAAGAGTGGGGAAGGGACCGTTGGCTTAAGGAGAATGACCATTCCTCCTACTCTCGGTTCGATGGGTATTTGTTCAAGGGGAGGAGGTTGTGTGTTCCTTCTAGTTCTTGGAGGGAATTATTTGTGAGGGAGGCCCATGACGGAGGCCTCATGGGTCACTTTGGGGTAGACAAGACCCTCGGAATCTTAGAGGAGAACTTCTATTGGCCCAAAATGCGCAAAGACGTCACTAAAATTTGTAGTCAATGCGTGGCCTGCCGGAGTGCGAAATCTCGTCTCCTACCTCAAGGATTATACACCCCACTTCCTACTCCCCTTAGGCCTTGGTTGGACATTTCGATGGATTTTGTTTTGGGTCTGCCAAGGACTAGAAAGGGTCGAGATAGCATTTTTGTTATTGTTGATAGATTCTCTAAAATGGCTTATTTTATTCCATGTGCTAAAACCGACGATGCTCGTAGTGTAGCTTCACTATTTGTTGCACATGTTGTAAAGCTTCACGGGGTACCGAGGACTATTGTGAGCGATAGGGACTCCAAGTTCCTAAGTCTCTTTTGGAAGTCCATGCGGGGTAGGCTTGGAACGAAGTTACTTTTCTCCACGTCTTGTCACCCACAAACCGATGGCCAAACGGAGGTAGTAAATAGAACCTTGGGGTCTATGCTACGTTCTATGGTTAAAGGTAAACTGACTTCATGGGAAGATCACCTACCCTTTGTGGAATTTGCATACAACCGGGTAATACATTCGAGCACGGGAATGACTCCCTTTGAATGTGTTTACGGCCTGAATCCCCTTACCCCTTTAGATCTCACTCCTTTGTCTAGTGATCTCATGACCAGCTTAGATGGACACAAAAGAGTCGAGGCAATGAAGAAAATGCATGAGACGGTGCGGATCAAGCTTGAAAAGAAGAACCAAGAGGTTGCAAAAAGGGTAAACAAAGGAAGAAGAAGGCTTGTGCTTGAACCCAGAGATTGGGTGTGGGTGCATCTTCGAAAGGATCGGTTTCCAGCTCAAAGGAAGTCCAAATTGCTGCCAAGGGGTGATGGTCCATTCCAAGTACTTGAGAGAATCAATGAGAACGCCTACAAGATTGATCTTCCACCGGAATATCAAGTGCACAACACTTTCAACGTTGGTGATCTCTCCCTCGTGGATGCGGTTGAAGATGACCAAGTGCTGAATTTAAGGCCAAATTCCTCTCAAGATGGAGAGGATGATACGGTTAGGGCAGCCTCCACAGGTACACGGCCTTTCACACGAAGCCAAGCTCGGGAATTACAAACACTCCAAGCTTTGTTCATGCAAATGGCCGTGTGTGAGTTGGTGATTGAACCAACCAAGGACCTAAACGTTTTTATGTGTGAAGAGAGGTCCTAATGTGTAATAAACTACTCTCCAAGGTTGGCACAAGAAGCAAGGGCGGATGGGTCATTTTACCCCTTTTGTTTGTAGTATAAATAGAACATGTTAGAGAGTTAGTCTTTAGTTTTTTTGAATGCTGATTTTGTAACCTAAAAACACAAAACATTTCCTCTCTCTTCCACTCATTGAAGCCGCCACTATTATCTCACAAGTAGAGGGATACTTGTGTTGTCTCTTTGGCTAGAAACAAGGGTTTTGAGGTTGTTGAGTGCCTCTTGGTCCTCGTAAGAACTTGGTGTTTATATTCATTAGACTTAGGGTCCTCTCTTGATGTTAGGGTTCTTAGTTTCTTGAATGTTATATGTCAAGTTATTTATCTTTCTTTATCTTGTAGTTGTTGTTGATTTTGTTATCTTAAAGTCTAGTGAAGCCTTGTGGGGCTCTTTTCGATTCACTAGCATTGTTATCTAACTTGTTGTTCTTGTGTTGTGGGCTGAAAAACCGAAGCTTTAAACTTGTTATTCTTGTGTTGTTGGACTGAAATCCGAGCCTACTTGAAGCCTCTTGGTGTTGTTGGTTTGATCTTGTATCGGTGTTTAAACGCACAAGTGCAGAGAAAGATTTTTTAGCTGGATGATGAAACACTAGAATAAAAACTTTAGTTAATCAATAGCCTACCACAGAGTTCATAATTGCTACATCAAAGGTAGGAGGGACCTCAACCACTGAACTGGAAAAGAAGTCTCTACAAGTAATTATCAGCTGGCATTTGAGTAGATCAATAAGGTCCTATTGCCAAGGTCTACAAAAAGAATAATTGTTTCTAGGGTTGATTTGTTCTTGATTGAATCCTTGAGTAAATTTGTATTGATAAGTCTTCTAGCTCTAATAATAGAGCATATGAACAGAGTTATTCATGAAAAGAATGGAAAACATAGAATGCCATATGGATATCTCTTGAACAAGGTGTTTAACACAATGGTGTATATGAAACTAAAGGATCACCTAGAATAGCCAAGAAGATGATTAGCCTAATAACCCTTTTGGAGAATAAATGCATAGAGGGCAAAGCTAGATCTATGTATCAAGTGTCTGAGTTTATAGCTATTAAGGATAGGTTGGGAAAAGAAATAAAGGAGTTAAGAATTATGTTGGCTACTAATGATGCTGAGATAAAGTATCTGAAGTTGCAAAATTAGAAGTTGTTTTCTGAGGGACCATGTACCACTGATGATCTTACTACTAAAACTGCAAAACTTCAAGCACAAGTGGTAAAACTGACTAGTAAAATTGAAGGATTGAATGTTAAAGTGAAAATTCTCACCACACAATTGTTGACTATGCTAGTGTTTGAATTATTTTATCTTGACATGAGTATTATTAGTAGAAACAGGTTCAAAGGGTTAGCTTAGGACTACTTGTATCCCTAATCACTGTGTGCCATCCCGGGACCCATTTTTGGGGCATTACGAACTTGGTATAAAAGGGTAAGGTTTTAAAGGAGTCTTAGGGAGTTTGACAAGCCGTGTTGAGTAGAGTCTTGTTCATCGGTGTGTAGCGTGCCACATCTATGAGCAAGAGGCTATAAGATATTTTAGGAAAAAATTATTTCTTTCTTTCATATTCCATCATGCCTGCAGCTGTCCCTCTCATTTAATAATTTATGCTCTCCTATTTCAGAAAATGCCTCTTTGAAGAGCGAATGCCCATAGGAACTATGATGAGAAACCCCAACCTGTTGATCCTTTGAATGAGATAGTATCTCATGCTGAGTTTTGGGTGTCCTTTCAGTCATTATCCCAAGCAGCCACATTAATGTTCGAGCCAATAATCAGGCTGCAGTTGCTAATCAGCAGGGAGGTGATATAGCTGCTGCTAGGATTCATGATTTTATATGAATAAATCCACTAGAGTTTTATGGGTGTAAGGCAGATGAGGACCCACAATTGTACCAGGAGGAGGTGAGAAAAATAACACAAGTGATGTATGTTTGTTATGAAGAAAGTGTTGAGTTGGCGCCCTACAGGCTGAAGGACATTGCTTATGACTGGGTTGTATCATGGAGGAAGGGTGGAGGTGATAATACGGCTCCTATGACTTGGCAAGTGTTCCAAGATGCATTCTTGGACAAGTTCTTTCCATTTGAGATGAGGGAGGCAAAGATTCAGGAGTTTATGAACTTGAGGCAGGGCTCATGACTGTTAAGGAGTACTTCTTGAAGTTCAACCAGTTATCCAAGTATGCTTCTAATTTGATTTTAGACACCCTAGTATGAGCAAGTTCGTGACTGGTGTTTTTGGGTTGGTACTGAAGGAGTGCAGGACTGTGATATTGCATAGGGATATGGATATTTCTAGGTTGATAATGTATGCCCAGTAGAGAGAGGTGGATAAGATTAGACAGAGAGGTAGAGTGAGGGGTAACAAGAGCACTAGATCTGAGCAGCATGAGTTTAGCTAGCCTAATTTCCATGAAGGGAACTGGCCTTAGTTTTAGAGATGTCTGTCTATGCCAGTGCATCATCAGCTAGTGCTCCGACGCCTAGAGGCAGGCAGGAGGAAGAGGGGAGGTCTTTTATGTCTAGGTCACAGAACAGTATTGGTAACAGGCCCCGTTATCTTCTTTGTGCTAAGTGTGGTAGGGATCATCTCGGTAAGTGTTTCATAGATCTGACGGGTTGATACAAGATCAAACCAACAACACCAAGAACAACAAGAAGGCTCAGATTTCCGTCCAACAACACAAGCACAACAAGTTTTAGTTTTCGGTTTTTCCACTTACAACACAATAACAACAAAATAGATAACAAATGCTAGTGAATCGAAAAGAGCCCCACACGGCTTCACTAGACTTTCAAGATTGCAAAATCAACACAACAACAACAAGATAAAGAAAGATAGTTAACTTGACATATAACATTCAAGAAACTAAGAACCCTAACGTCAAGAGAGGACCCTAAGTCTAATGAATATAAACACCAAGTTCATACGAGGACCAAGAGGCACTCAACAACCTCAAAACCCTTGTTTCTAGCCAAAGAGACAACACAAGTATCCCTCTACTTGTGAGATACTAGGGACGGCTTCAATGAGAGAAGAGAGAGGAAATGTGTTTGTGTTTTTAGGTTACAACTTTCAGCATTCAAAAACCAAGGGATATCCCTCTAACATGTTCTATTTATACTACAAACAAAAGGGGTAAATGACCCATCCGCCCTTGCTTCTTGTGACAACCTTGAAGAGTAGTTTATTACACATTAGGACCTCTCTTCACACATAAAAACGTTTAGGCCCCTGGTTGGTTCAATCACCAAATCACACACGGCCATTTGCATGAACAAAGCTTGGAGTGTTTGTAATTCCCGAGCTTGGCTTCGTGTGAAAGGCCGTGTACCTGTGGAGGCTGCCCTAACCGTATCATCCTCTCCATCCTGAGAGGAATTTGACCTCAAATTCGGCATTTGGTCATCTTCAACCGCATCCACGAGGGAGAGATCACCAACGTTGAAAGTGTTGTGCACTTGATATTCCGGTGGAAGGTCAATCTTGTAGGCGTTGTCATTGATTCTCTCAAGTACTTGGAAAGGACCATCACCTCTTGGCAGTAATTTGGACTTCCTTTGAGCTGGAAACCGGTCCTTTCGAAGATGCACCCACACCCAATCTCCGGGTTCAAGCACAAGCCTCCTTCTCCCTTTGTTTACCCTTTTTGCAATCTCTTGGTTCTTCCTTTCAAGCTTGATCCGCACCGTCTCATGCATTTTATTCATTGCCTCGGCTCTTTTATTTCCATCTAAGCTGGTCATGAGATCACTAGACAAAGGAGTGAGATCTAAAGGGGTAAGGGGATTCAGGCCGTAAACACATTCAAAGGGAGTCATTCCCGTGCTCGAATGTATTACCCGATTGTAAGCAAATTCCACCAAGGGTAGGTGTTCTTCCCATGAAGTCAGTTTACCTTTAACCATAGAACGTAGCATAGACCCTAAGGTTCTATTTACTACCTCCGTTTGGCCATCGGTTTGTGGGTGGCAATACGTGGAGAAAAGTAACTTCATTCCAAGCCGACCCCACATGGACTTCCAAAAGAGAATTAGGAACTTGGAGTCCCTATCGCTCACAATAGTCCTCGGTACCCCGTGAAGCTTTACAACATGCGCAACAAATAATGAAGCTACACTAGGAGCATCCTCGGTTTTAGCACATGGGATAAAATGAGCCATTTTAGAGAATCTATCAACAACAACAAAAATGCTATCTCGACCCTTTCTAGTCCTTGGCAGCCCCAAAACAAAATCCATCGAAATGTCCAACCAAGGCCTAAGGTGAGTAGGGAGTGGGGTGTATAATCCTTGAGGTTGGAGACGAGATTTCGCACTCCGGCAGGCCACGCATTGACTACAAATTTTAGTGACGTCTTTGCGCATTTTGGGCCAATAGAAGTTCTCCTCTAAGATTCCGAAGGTCTTGTCTACCCCAAAGTGACCCATGAGGCCTCCGTCATGGGCCTCCCTCACAAATAATTCCCTCCAAGAACTAGAAGGAACACACAACCTCCTCCCCTTGAACAAATACCCATCGAACCGAGAGTAGGAGGAGTGGTCATTCTCCTTAAGCCAACGGTCCCTTCCCCACTCTTCGCATTCCCTAAAAATAGGAGCAAAGGTAGGATCCTCGGGATACAACATCCGCAAGCTCTCAAAACCCATCAATTTCGAAGACAAGGTAGCAACAAGCACATGCTTCCTAGACAAGGCATCGGCAACTACATTTTCCTTTCCCCTTTTGTAATGAATTACATAAGGGAAAGTCTCGATGAACTCAATCCACTTAGAATGACGCCTATTCAGCTTGTCTTGGCTCTTAAGGTGTTTCAACGACTCATGATCTGTTCGTATCACAAACTCCTTAGGCCACAAATAATGTTGCCAATTTCCCAAGGCTCTAACAAGGGCGTACAACTCCAAATCATAAGTTGAGTAATTAAGAGTTGCCCCTTTGAGCTTTTCACTGAAATAAGCAACGGGCTTACCTTCTTGCATCAAAACAGCCCCGATGCCAACCTTACTAGCATCACACTCTACTTCAAACATCTTATCAAAATCGGGCAATTGCAATAAAGGCGCCGAGATGAGCGTAGCTTTCAAGGCCTCGAAAGCCCTAGCCTGCTTATCCCCCCATTTAAAGGGTCCGTCCTTTCTAATTACCTCGGTCAAGGGGGCTGCTATGGAACTAAATCCTTTGACGAACCTCCTATAAAAGCTTGCCAACCCGTGGAAACTTCAGATTTCTCCAATAGTTTTAGGGGTCGGCCAACTTTGTATAGAGTCTATCTTGGAGTCGTCCACTTCCACACCCCTTGAGCTCACGACAAAACCCAAGAATATAACTTTATCAACACCAAAAGAACACTTCTCCATGTTGGCATACAGCTTCTCCTTTCGGAGCACATCAAACACACATCTCAAATGCATTACATGATCATCAATAGACTTACTATACACCAACACATCATCAAAGTAAACCACCACAAACTTTCCAATATAAGGCTTCATTACATGATTCATTAGCCTCATAAATGTGCTAGGAGCATTGGTAAGGCCGAAGGGCATGACCAGCCACTCATATAGACCGAATTTGGTCTTGAATGCGATTTTCCACTCAGCACCGGGTTGCATGCGAATTTGGTGATAGCCGCTCCTAAGGTCCACTTTAGAAAACAAACAAGATCCGTGGAGCTCATCTAACATATCATCTAGTCTAGGGATTGGATGACGATACCTTATAGTGATTTTGTTTATGGCTCTACAATCGACGCACATGCGCCAAGTTCCGTCCTTCTTTGGTACCAAAAGCACCGGAACAGCACACGGACTCATGCTTTCCTTGATGTATCCCTTATTGAGAAGCTCCTCAACTTGCCTTTCAAGCTCCTTAGTGTCCATAGGATTGCTCCTATAAGCCGGTTTGTTTGGAAGTTGTGAACCCGGCACCAAATCAATTTGGTGCTCAATTCCCCGAAGTGGGGGCAATCCTTGCGGAAGTTCTTGAGGAAATACATCTTCATACTCCTGCAACACACAAGAAATCAACGGGGAAATGGAAGAATTAGTGGGGTTAGTATTAAAACAATGGGCCAAAAGTAGCATCGGCTTGTTTTCATCATGGTCCACGAAAAGTTCTTTCCTCCTAGCCAACATCACTACGTTCTCCATCTCCCTTGGCGTTGGGACAGCCGTGGATGTCCCTTCTTCCTCACCTACGGCACCCCCCTTTTCTTCCTTTTCGGATTCCTTTCCCTTTCCCTTCAACTCTCTCATCTTTTGATGCCACTCATTTACTTGGGAAGGTGAAAGAGGGTGAAGTGTGACCTTTCGGCCATCCTTCTCAAGAGTATACCGGTTGGTCCTCCCATCGTGTTTAGTAGACCTATCATATTGCCATGGTCTACCTAGCAACAAGTGACATGCTTGCATTGGGATCACGTCACAAAGCACTTCATCGTAGTAGTTTCCCACCTTGAACCGAATCACACATTGCCTTGTGACCTTTAATTCTCCACAATCGTTTAACCATTGTAGCTTGTAAGGACTAGTGTGTGGAGTAGTCGGTAGCTTCAAGAAATTGACCATAGCATGGCTCGCAACATTTGTACAACTACCACTATCAATCACCAAGGTGCACACACTCCCCTTTACAAGACACTTAGTATGGAATAGATTTTCCCTTTGACTCGGGTCATCCATCGCCTTACTAATCATGACACGTCTAACCACAAAGTTTGGAACCACACACTCCCCTTCTTGTGGATAGACATCTTCACTACCATCTAATTCATCATCATTCAGCCCATTTTCAGCTCCCTCTCCATCTTGAGGCTCGGCCTCATCCTCCCCCCTTTCGGAAACCACCTCCTCACCAAGGTAGTACACTTTCCCTTCTCGTAGGATCACATTGCGCCGGTTCGGACATTCATTGGCCTTATGCGCCCAACCTTGGCACTTGAAGCATTGGAACCCCTTTGGGTTAGGATATTTGTGAGCCTCCGGTTTCGGAGGGAACTTAGGGACTGTTTTGGACTCGGGCAGCTTCGTAGGGGCGGGTTGGTCCTTGTTTTTGGGCTAACCTGAGGGGGTTTGTACCCTTGACTTGAAGGCTGATCTCTCCTTAAGTTCCCTTTCAATCTCTAGGGCCGCTTGGAATATACCGTCAATGGTTTCAAACCGATGAAGGGTCAAGTGAGTGGAGATCTCTTTGTTCAACCCACACTTGAACCGGATGATGTCGTGACTGATTTGCTCCCCACGGTGATCAAGTTTCAACATGAGTTGTTGGAACTCATCAAAATAGGCCATCACACTCTTGCCTCCTTGCCGCAAGCCATATAGTCTAGCAAGTAACTCATGACGATACCTCTCGGGGAGGTATCATTGTCTAATCAAATACCTCAACCGATACCAAGGTGGTGGCTGCCCATCAACTAATTCATTACCAAATCGTTTAACATACTCCCACCAAGTGTTAGCATAGCCCTCGAGGTGAGCTATAGCGTAGCAACTCTTCTTTTCTTCCGAGATGTCATTAACTTGGAAAACCTTGTCACAAGCCGATTCCAAAGTTAAGTAGGTCTCGGGGTCACTTTCACCCTTAAAGATAGGTAGGCTCAACTTGATGGTGTTGATGCCTACGTCTCTCTCTTGGTGTCGGTTTCCCCTATCTCCATACCCCCGGTATCTCCTAGGTTCTCCTCGACCCCCTCTTAACTCCTCCTCCCTCATATAAGCATCATCAAAGGCTCCATCTCCTTCATACTCCTCTCTACCGTATCCTTCAAAGTGGGCTGGCCGGCCTTGGCCGTTTTGATTCGGAGGATTTGGAATTTGTGGTCTTTGGGTTAGTGGAGCTTGGAATGGAGGGTTCGGATTTAGTGGAGGTACTTGGCGTCCAAATCCCTCTTGTGGAATTGGAGGGGCTTGGAAATGTAGTGGTCTAGTGGAGTCTCGGTTTGGAGGAAAATTGGTAGATTGGCTTGCGGTATTTAGTGGAGCTTGGGGTGCATTTAGCATTTGGTGGAACATTTCGGGGGTGATGGTTGCGGAGGAGGTCCGATCATCACCATTGGTAGATACATGTAGAGGAGTAGAAGGACGAGAGTTCCTTTGTCTCTCCACTTGTTCTAGTCTCCCACTAATAGTCGACACTTCCCCCCTTATTGCTGCCAAGTCTCCTCTCACGGCCCCAAATTCCGAATTCAACCTTTCAAGCGTCCGGGTAACGGCCTCAAGAGTGACCCTCATAGAATCAAGGGCATTAGTATCCGCATTATGAGACGTTGCCCCTTCCATTGTCAAGGTATTATCCGCTTTAGTTCACCACAAGTCCGTGTTCCACAAGTGTTGTATAATTGGCTAGTAACCGTGAGATTTTAAGGTATGAGTAAACTCTTATCCGGAATGGATTCTTGTTTGAAGACTCAAAGAATTCTTGCCGGACTAGAGTCAAAAATCAGCAATTCGTTCAAACGAATAAAAGCACACAAATAATCGTTGACACGAACAAACGGCTCAAGGAACTAGTTGACAACCTAGTAGGAAGGTACTAGTTTGTTAATTAGTTCTAGGACCAAGTAAGGGAAAACCAAGAATCAACAATTAGCAACAAAGAATATCCTAAGTTGAGCTTTAGTGACGTGGCAGCAAGCAATGGTTCCACACGTTTTTTCTTCTCTTTTTTTTTTTGTTTTGTATTAATATTCACACAACTTGTTATAGTTTGAAAAGTGTTTTGGTGGGAAACTAAAATCTTGTAGTCTTTCACGTTTTTATCAAACTCAAGAAAGTGGGGTTTGGTTGACAAATCCCACAAAACAAGGCTCCTTGAATTAGGGAAAGTGATTGACAAGACTACAAAGTGATGGGTGCAAGTCTTTCTCAACAACTTTATAGCTTTACCACTTGAGCACACAACAAGATGAACAAGATGAACAAGTTCAAAAGATGAACACTTCAACAAACTTCATCAACTTCTTTAGCACATAAACACACAACCACCGATTTTCTTTGGGTTATCAACAACATACATCTTTTCGGCCACTTCAAGTCACTACACAATGTTCATGTTTTCAAGCTCAACTTTCGGATCTAGACACCTTAGTGTTGGTGAGAAAGAAACCAACACTAGAAACTCACTAAACAAGCAAAATAACACCTAGATCTAAACATACAACATCATTCTCGGTTTTCAACTTTAATGGACAGATTTTCAGATTTTTTTTTTTTTTTTAGTTTTTTTAATCCGTGAACTAGCCCAAGATGGGTTATGTTGGAACACAACCGGTCTTGCTTTGATACCAAATGATACAAGATCAAACCAACAACACCAAGAACAACAAGAAGGCTCGGATTTCCGTCCAACAACACAAGCACAACAAGTTTTAGTTTTCGTTTTTTCCACTTACAACACAATAACAACAAGATAGATAACAAATGCTAGTGAATCGAAAAGAGCCCCACACGGCTTCACTAGACTTTCAAGATTGCAAAATCAACACAAAACAACAAGATAAAGAAAGATAGTTAACTTGACATATAACATTCAAGAAACTAAGAACCCTAACGTCAAGAGAGGACCCTAAGTCTAATGAATATAAACACCAAGTTCTTACGAGGACCAAGAGGCACTCAACAACCTCAAAACCCTTGTTTCTAGCCAAAGCGACAACACAAGTATCCCTCTACTTGTGAGATAATAGGGGCGGCTTCTATGAGTGGAAGAGAGAGGAAATGTTTAGTGTTTTTAGGTTACAAAAATCAGCATTCAAAAACTAAGGAACAACTCTCTAACATGTTCTATTTATACTACAAACAAAAGGGGTAAAATGACCCATCCGCCCTTGCTTCCTGTGCCAACCTTGGAGAGTAGTTTATTACACATTAGGACCTCTCTTCACACATAAAAACGTTTAGGCCCCTGGTCGGTTCAATCACCAAATCACACACGGCCATTTGCATGAACAAAGCTTGGAGTGTTTGTAATTCCCGAGCTTGGCTTCGTGTGAAAGGCCGTGTACCTGTGGAGGCTGCCCTAACCGTATCATGGGTTGTTTTTGTTATAGCAAGCAGGGCCACAGACTTAGAGATTGTCCTCATGCTAGACAGGGGAACAGAGATGCCCGACTTCAGGCATAGGCTGCTAGTGCTCCAGCTCCTGTACCCCATCCTACCCCTACTCAGGGCGCTTTATCTAGCACTGTTAGTGGTCAGTGCCAGAGTAATTCTATGCGTTACCATCCCGTCAGGAGAAAGAGGACTCTCGCGATGTTGTTATCAGTATGCTCTGTGTCTTTTTCTTTGATGTCTATGTGTTGTTGGACCTCGGGTCAATTCTCTCTTATGTAACCCCACTTGTAGCTGTGAATTTCAAAATGAGTTCCGAAAAGATTTTTGAGCCTTTCCTAGTTTCTACACCAGTAAGGGAGTTAGTTGTTACTAAATAAGTGTATAGAGAATGTCCTGTTACTATTCTTCATAGATTCATACTGGCTGATTTAATAGAGTTAGACATGGTGGATTTTTACCTTATTCTGGGTATGGATTGGCTTCATTCTTATTATGCATCTATAGACTGTCTTGCCCGTGTGGTCAAGTTTCAGTTTCCTGATAAACCAGCTTTTGAGAGGTTTGGGAGTTTGGTATCTCCCAAGAGTCATTTTCAGTCCTATCTCAAAGCCAGAAAGCTAATATCCAAGGGTTGCATCTATTACCTAGTTAGAGCCAAAGACACTGAGTCCGATGCTACAACTATTTAGTCAGTTGAAATGGTCAATGAGTTTCTAGATATTTTTCTAGAAGATGTCCCAGTGTACCTCCTGATAGAGAGATAGCATTCGGGATTGACCTTCTTCCTTGATACGGTTAGGGCAGCCTCCACAGGTACACGTCCTTTCACACGAAGCCAAGCTCGGGAATTACAAAAACTCCAAGCTTTGTTCATGCAAATGTCCGTGTGTGAGTTGGTGATTGAACCAACCAAGGACCTAACCGTTTTTATGTGTGAAGAGAGGTCCTAATGTGTAATAAACTACTCTCCAAGGTTGGCACAAGAAGCAAGGGCGGATGGGTCATTTTACCCCTTTTGTTTGTAGTATAAATAGAACATGTTAGAGAGTTATTCCTTAGTTTTTGAATGCTGATTTTTGTAACCTAAAAACACTAAACATTTCCTCTCTCTTCCACTCATAGAAGCCGCCCCTATTATCTCACAAGTAGAGGGATACTTGTGTTGTCTCTTTGGCTAGAAACAAGGGTTTTGAGGTTGTTGAGTGCCTCTTGGTCCTCGTAAGAACTTGGTGTTTATATTCATTAGACTTAGGGTCCTCTCTTTATGTTAGGGTTCTTAGTTTCTTGAATGTTATATGTCAAGTTATCTATCTTTCTTTATCTTGTTGTTGTTGTTGACTTTGTTATCTTAAAGTCTAGTGAAGCCGTGTGGGGCTCTTTTCGATTCACTAGCATTGTTATCTGTCTTGTTGTTCTTGTGTTGTGGGCTGAAAAACCGAAACATAAACTTGTTGTTCTTGTGTTGTTGGACTGAAATCCGAGCCTACTTGAAGCTCTTGGTGTTGTTGGTTTGATTTTGTATCATTTGGTATCAAAGCAAGACCGGTTGTGTTCCAACATAACCCATCTTGGGCTAGTTCACGGCTTAAACAAAAAACTACACCAAAAAGAAATTCTGAAAATCTGTCCATTAAAAGTTGAAACCAAGAATGATGTTGTATGTTTAGATCTAGGTGTTATTTTGCTTGTTTAGTGAGTTTCTAGTGTTGGTTTCTTTCTCACCAACACTAAAGTGTCTAGATCCAAAAGTTGAGCTTGAAAACTTGAACATTGTGTAGTGACTTGAAGTGGCCGAAAGTTGTATGTTGTTGATAACCAAAAAAAAAAAATCGGTGGTTGTGTGTTTATGTGCTAAAGAAGTTGATGAAGTTTGTTGAGGTGTTCATCTTTTGAACTTGTTCATCTTGTTGTGTGCTCAAGTGGTAAGACAAGCTATAAAGTTGTTGTGAAAGACTTGCACCCATCACCTTTTAGTCTTGTCAATCACTTTTCCCTAATTGAAGGAGCCTTGTTTTGTGGGATTAGTCAACCAAACCCCACTTTCTTGAGTTTGAAAAGGGTGAAATACTACAAGATTTTACTTTTCCCACCAAAACACTTTGCAAACTATAACAAGTTGTGTGAATATTAACACAAAACAAAAACAAAAACAAAAAAATAAAAGAGAAGAAGAACGTGTGGGACCATTGCATGCTGCCACGTCGCTATAAGCTCAACTTAGGATATTCTTTGGTTGCTAATTGTTGATCCTTGGTTTCCCTTACTTGGTCCTAGAACTAATTAACAAACTAGTACCTTCCTACTAGGTTGTCAACTAGTTCCTTGAACCGTTTGTTCGTGTCAACGACTATTTGAGTGCTTTTATTCGTCTGAACGAATTGCTGATTTTTGACTCTAGTCCGGCAAGAATTCTTTGAGTCTTCAAACAAGAATCCATTCCGGATAAGAGCTTACTCATACCTTAAAAATCTCACGGTTACTAGCCAATAATACAACACTTGTGGAACACGAACTTGTGGTGAACTAAAGCGGATAATACCTTGACAATGGAAGGAGCTACGTCTCATAATGTGGATACTAATGCCCTTGATTCTATGAGGGTCACTCTTGAGGCCGTTACCCGGACACTTGAAAGGTTGAAATCGGAATATGGGGCCGTGAGAGGGGACTTGGCAGCAATAAGGGGAGAAGTGTCGACTATTAGTGGGAGATTAGAACAAGTGGAGAGTCAAAGGAACTCTCGTCCTTCTACTCCTCTACATGTATCTACCAATGGTCATGATAGGACCTCCTCCGCAACCATCACCCCGGAAACAGTCCACCAAATGCTAAATGCACCCCAAGCTCCACTTAATACCGCAAGCCAAACTACCTATTTTCCTCCAAACCGAGACTCCACTAGACCACTACATTTCCAAGCCCCTCCAATGCCACAAGAGGGATTTGGACGCCAAGTACCTCCACTAAATCCGAACCCTCCATTCCAAGCTCCACTAACCCAAAGACCGCAAATTCCAAATCCTCCGAATCAAAATGGCCAAGGCCGGCCAGCCCACTTTGAAGGATACGGTAGAGAGGAGTATGAAGGAGATGGAGCCTTTGATGATGCTTATATGAGGGAGGAGGAGTTAAGAGGGGGTCGAGAAGAACCTAGGAGATACCGGGGGTATGGAGATAGGGGAAACCGACACCAAGAGAGAGACGTAGGCATCAACACCATCAAGTTGAGCCTACCCATCTTTAAGGGTGAAAGTGACCCCGAGACCTACTTAACTTGGGAATCGGCTTGTGACAAAGTTTTCCAAGTTAATGACATCTCGGAAGAAAAGAAGAGTTGCTATGCTATAGCTCACCTCGAGGGCTATGCTAACACTTGGTGGGAGTATGTTAAACGATTTGGTAATGAATTAGTGGATGGGAAGCCACCACCTTTGTATCGGTTGAGGTATTTGAGGAGACAACGACACCTTCCCGAGAGATATCGTCAAGAGTTGCTCGCTAGATTATATGGCTTGCGGCAAGAGTGTGATGGCTTATTTTGACGAGTTCCAACAACTCATGTTGAAACTTGATCATCGTGGGGAGCAAGTCAGTCACGACATCATCCGGTTCAAGTGTGGGTTGAACAAAGAGATCGCCACTCATTTGACCCTTCACCGGTTTGAAACCATTGACGGTATATTCCAAGCAGCCCTAGAGATTGAAAGGGAACTTAAGGTGAGATCAGCCTTCAAGGCAAGGGTACAAACCCCCTCGGGTTGACCCAAAAACAAGGACCAACCCGCCCCTACGAAGCTGCCCGAGTCCAAAACAGTCCCTAAGTTCCCTCCGAAACTGGAGGCTCACAAATATCCCAACCCAAAGGGGTTCCAATGCTTCAAGTGCCAAGGTTGGGCGCATAAGGCCAATGAATGTCCGAACCGGCGCAATGTGATCCTACGAGAAGGGAAAGTGTACTACCTTGGTGAGGAGGTGGTTTCCGAAAGGGGGGAGGATGAGGCCGAGCCTCAAGATGGAGAGGGAGCTGAAAATGGGCCGAATGATGATGAATTAGATGGTAGTGAAGATGTCTATCCACAAGAAGGGGAGTGTGTGGTTCCAAACTTTGTGGTTAGACGTGTTATGATTAGTAAGGCGATGGATGACCCGAGTCAAAGGGAAAATCTATTCCATACTAAGTTTCTTGTAAAGGGGAGTGTGTGCACCTTGGTGATTGATAGTGGTAGTTGTACAAATGTTGCGAGCCATGCTATGGTAAATTTCATGAAGCTACCAACTACACTACACACTAGTCCTTACAAGCTACAATGGTTGAACGATTGTGGTGAATTAAAGGTCACAAGGCAATGTGTTATTCGGTTTAAGGTGGGAAACTACCACGATGAAGTGCTTTGTGACGTGATCCCAATGCAAGCATGTCACTTGTTGTTAGGTAGGCCATGGCAATATGATAGGTCTACTAAGCACGATGGGAGGTCCAACCGGTATACGCTTGAGAAGGATGGCCGAAAGGTCACACTTCACCCTCTTTCACCCTACCAAGTAAATGAGTGGCATCAAAAGATGAGAGAGTTAAAGGGAAAGGGGAAGGAATCCGGAAAGGGAGAAAAGGGGGGGATGCCGTAGGTGAGGAAGTAGGGACATCCGAGGCTGTCCCAACGACAAGGGAGATGGAAAACGTAGTGATGTTGGCTAGGAGGAAAGAACTCTTCGTGGACCATGATGAAAACAAGCCGATGTTACTTTTGGCCCATTGTTTTAATACTAACCCCACTAATTCTTCCATTTCCCCTTTGATTTCTTGTGTGTTGCAGGAGTATGAAGATGTATTTCCTCAAGAACTTCCGCAAGGATTGCCCCCACTTTGGGGAATTGAGCACCAAATTGATTTGGTGCCGGGTTCACAACTTCCAAACAAACTGGCCTATAGGAGCAATCCCATGGACACTAAGGAGCTTGAAAGACAAGTTGAGGAGCTTCTCAACAAGGGATACATCAAGGAAAGCATGAGTTCGTGTGCTGTTCCGGTGCTTTTGGTACCAAAGAAGGACGGAACTTAGCGCATGTGCGTCGATTATAGAGCCATCAACAAAATCACGATAAGGTATCGTCATCCAATCCCTAGACTAGATGATATGTTAGATGAGCTCCACGGATCTTGTTTGTTTTCTAAAGTGGACCTTAGGAGCGGCTATCACCAAATTCGCATGCAACCCGGTGATGAGTAGAAGACCGCATTCAAGACTAAATTCGGTCTATATGAGTGGCTGGTCATGCCCTTCGGCCTTACCAATGCTCCTAGCACATTTATGAGGCTAATGAATCATGTAATGAAGCCTTATATTGGAAAGTTTGTGGTGGTTTACTTTGATGATGTGTTGGTGTATAGTAAATCTATTGATGATCATGTAATGCATTTGAGATGTGTGTTTGATGTGCTCCGAAAGGAGAAGCTGTATGCCAACATGGAGAAGTGTTCTTTTGGTGTTGATAAAGTTATATTCTTGGGTTTTGTCGTGAGCTCAAGGGGTGTGGAAGTGGACGATTCCAAGATAGACTCTATTCGAAGTTGGCCGACCCCTAAAACTATTGGAGAAATCCGAAGTTTCCACGGGTTGGCAAGCTTTTATAGGAGGTTTGTCAAAGGATTTAGTTCCATAGCAGCCCCCTTGACCGAGGCTATTCGAAAGGACGGACCCTTTAAATGGGGAGATGAGCAGGCTAGGGCTTTTGAGGCCTTGAAAGCTACGCTCATCTCGGCGCCTTTATTGCAATTGCCCGATTTTGATAAGATGTTTGAAGTAGAGTGTGATGCTAGTAAGGTTGGCATCGGGGCTGTTTTGATGCAAGAAGGTAAGCCCGTTGCTTATTTCAGTGAAAAGCTCAAAGGGGCAACTCTTAATTACTCAACTTATGACTTGGAGTTGTACGCCCTTGTTAGAGCCTTAGGAAATTGGCAACATTATTTGTGGCCTAAGGAGTTTGTGATACGAACGGATCATGATTCGTTGAAACACCTTAAGAGCCAAGACAAGTTGAATAGGCGTCATGCTAAGTGGATTGAGTTCATCGAGACTTTCCCTTATGTAATTCATTACAAAAGGGGAAAGGAAAATGTTGTTGCCGATGCCTTGTCTAGGAAGCATGTGCTTGTTGCTACCTTGTCTTCGAAATTGATGGGTTTTGAGAGCTTGCGGTTGTTGTATCCCGAGGATCCTACCTTTGCTCCTATTTTTAGGGAATGCGAAGAGTGGGGAAGGGACCGTTGGCTTAAGGAGAATGACCATTCCT